>VWPU01016040.1:0-132310 GCA_013398955.1 Callaeas wilsoni
CTCTCCTCTCCTCTCCTCTCGTGCAGGGGCAGCCCTGGAGGTGCTGGGTACCAGACACCCATACGCTGCGACATGAGACCTCCGCGAGCCAGGCTGCCTTTTCCAGGACCACATCTCCTGCTCTGCCTGTGTCTCCTGAAGTCCGGGGAACCAATGCCAGCGGGAGACGATGCTGCTGCCATCCCTTGCACGGGTGCGCGGTGCCACTAGGGCTCTCCTCACTAGATGTCACTGTGAGGCTGAGTTTCGCCTGCCACGAGCACCGCAGCCGGGGGAGACGGGCGTTGAGACGGGTTTTTGAGAGTTTTAGGAAGGCCCTGCCAGAAGCAGGGGGAGGGCATGGAAGAGGTTTTCAGGACAAACGTGGAGTTGCTGTAGGTTTCACCCATCTCTGACAGTTTTTGGGAACAGAACCAGCAAGATGCACGGGGGCTTTGGGATGCAAATCCATACCACTGCCTTTGAACACCCATCCTGTCTAATGGTCATCAGGGCATTAGGGTGACTTTGGTCTGAGTCGTGCTCATCTCCTGTCCCTCACGATACTGGTTTGGCAGCAAGTCTCTTGCTAATTAGTGTTCAGCCCTGGATCACTGTTTACTGTCCCCTCTGTCAGCACCCACGTGTAGCCCTGGCCTCAGCACACCTTTGTACTCTAAGTGGTCATGGTGCTGCCTCTCTGACAGGGCTGCTGTGGAGAGGAGCCCTGGGAGGCACCATGGTAGCCCCCAAAGCCGGTGGGGGGGAGTGATGGAGGGAGGCTTGCCAGGGGCTGGTCTTTTCTTTTGCTAAGGAAGCCAAGTGACAGGTGGAAAGACAGTCATGGGCCCCTGTTGCTGAAGATATGGGGCATGAGTGCAAGGTGGGCCTTTTATCTCTTGATCTTGACTTCCAGCACTCGAGTTCCTCTAAATCAAAAGATCATCTCTTTCCTTTCATATGTTCCTTACTCCACTCTTTGTTCCTAAAACTTTGTAAACTGGACGCTGGATCATGTCTCCAACCTTTGAGAAGTCCCTACTGTGCAGAACCTGTCAACTGTGTCCTAAGGGAGAGCAGCTAACTAATAAATGTCCCACGAACCACTGTATCAGTGGCACAGATGGTATTTAGGAGAGTTAGTTTATCTTATTTTTAAGTTAATCAACTGCAACACAAACCAAGGGAATGAGGGTTATGTGGAAAGCCTCAGCTTCAGGGAAGCGTTTTGGTCTGGTTGTGTGCAGATGTATGGCCTCTTGTCTCACTGGGTACATAATGTAATGTAAATGTAAATGTAAATTATCCCAATGTAAATCACACACCTCATATATGTGTTAGCATCCACGTGAGTTTTTACCTGGGTGTATTACATGAACGGAGACAGTGCCCATGGCATGTACAGTGTGTGAGCTCCTCAGCTGATTTTGTACAGCCGGTTCACTCTGTAGGGTTTGGATGGCTGTAGGTAAACGTGTATGTTTGTGTGCAGCCTGGCTATGTGCATTTACACGTGCATCAGTGCTAGAGAGGATGTGAAAGCAACTGGATCCAAACCACCAGGACATGGAGCCTTTGAGGCTGGCCAAACTGGGGGGGAGCCCCAGAGACTCCTCCACTGGGCTCACCTTGCCATGCTCTTCCAGCTGCATGCTGCACTGGAGGCTGAATCCAGCTCCACTTGTTCACGTGCCAAGGCACATTAACAGTCACTTTATCACAGTGCAGCCCAATTAATATTTGATTCTGGCAAATGAAGGAGGGCAGAGAGATTAAATGGGGTTGCTAGCTGGGATGGTGGGAGTGGCAAGAGGCAGACATGCTCTTTTTCCAGCAGCCCAGAGAGCAGGACTAAAAGACTTACTTGGAGGAGGAATAAGGATTCCACCAGGCTGACTACTGTGTGGGATGATGGAGGAGGAGCAGGAAGTTGCTTGAACCCTCTGGGCCCTAATCATACAGATCTAATAGTGAGGACATGGCTGGTTAGCCGGTGCTGATAGAAGGTGCAGGACTTGAAGCAGTCCCCTTGGAAAGCTCTCTGTGGGAAAAAATGGACAGATCCAGGCTACAGAGTTCTGAGGAGCAACTTCTGTGTCACTTACTTGATATACTGGCAGATAGCAACTCAGTGTCAGTGGTGCCCTGTCAGTGCTGCTCAGCAGGACATGTGACTTTGCTTTCACAGCCCAGGCAGGTGAGATGAGGCAGATGGACTCTGCCTCACAGCAGAGGTGACTCCTGTGCCATCCCCTTCTTCGCAGAGCTGCCTGAAGTTCCCTGAAGGCTGGGTGGCCCAGCAGGATTCAGCTGGGTCAGAAGAAGCTGGTCTGGGCTGCTGCTACTTTAACCCTCTCCCAGGTGTGATTGTCCCTACCCAAGTATGCATCATTTCACTTCCCAATTGAAAAGCCAAATGAAATTTCCAGGCAGTTTGCAGCTTTTCTGATTCACTTGTTTGCTTTTCTTCTGTTCTCTCATTTTTTACTTTTTATTTTTAATTTTTTTTCTTTCTCTCTTCTGTCTACATTCATTCCTGCCAGCTGCCTGCTTTGAATTTAGTTTGTTTCAAGGGCAGGAGAAATTCATTTTCTGCTTTCCTATTTGGTGCAGAAAAGGTTCTGCCCCTCCTCCATTCCCTTTCCCTGCCTTTTGCTGAAATAGAGAGATGTCTTGGAAATACTCCTTTTTTAAAATTTCCTTCTGCCCTCTTGCAGCTACTTGGCCTCTTGGCTGACAGTGTGGGATAGGTGCTAACACAGTGCTGCTTTCCTGATCCAAGAGCTGGAGAATATATTCTTGGGCATATTGCAGAAAACCAAATGAGAGCACATCTCATGACAAATTTAGCTAAAAACAAAAGGAAAATAAATATTAGGACAGTTGGAGAGGGAGACATTTTTCATCATCCCTGGGATATCTTCTCAGGGATATCTCAGAGGCTACTGAGCCCCTGGGAGCTGTCAGCATACAGAGAGCATCTCAGGGTCCAGTGCCGAGACAGCAGATATGGCCTGACCCTGCCTGGACCTGGGAGGGGAAGCACAGCATGGGAGGACAGCAGCCAGGAGGTGATAGAGTCTGTTTGCAGCAAACATCAGGTGACTCTTATGTTTTATTCTGGAAATGGTGGGGTTTTGTGGTGGATTTAAAACTTCCCAGCTAGGCATGAAGGAACTGAAAGCAACTTCCCAGCTCCCACAGCCCAGTGATGTATAGGCTCTGTGTGTGTGTGTGTGTGTCTATGTGCAATACTTGCTGGTAGAGCATATTTGTGAGATGTGGTGTTTGTTACCTTTTATCGAGGAAGAATCGTTTATCTCAGCATTCTAATTATGTTCCATTAAAATGCAAATTTGGGTTTATGCGTTGAAATTGTCAGTACCATTGCCATGGCAACAGCAGATTGAGGGAGGGGAATTGGAATAGGTGGGACTGTGCATCTCACTCAAAATCACTCTCAAATATCTCCACGTAATTGAAATACAGTGCCCTTCCCCAGGAATTGTAGCACTTTGCCCCTAGATAATTTGGGGCATCACTGAAGTTCTCCATGGAGTTGTTCTAACAGGGCAAATGTGTGTGGGTCACCAGGTAACTTCCACCAACGTGGAAGAGCTATTGCACAGGTCTGTCAGAAGGAAGTGAACCCTTCCCATTTGACCCCCCATGTGATACCTCTTTGGAGGTGTCTCGCAGGAAAGAAAGAAGAAGAGATCCCTAATGACTTCACAAATGTCCACCTGGAAGCCCTCAGATGCTGCCACAGTTATTGGAAGGTTTAAGTGCCGTGTATGCTTTTAAACCCGCTCACCTCCAGTTAAACACCCACTCAAGCTGTCTGCACTGGCAATGTCCTTCAGCAGTGAGTTCCCCATGCCAATCATCCTTGGTGCAGGATGAGTAGAGTCTTCCTCATGCCACTGTCTCAGGGCCCTGCTCCCTTCTCTGTTTGTTTTTATGTCAAGATGGTGTGAATCTGTGTCTTCCTCCTCCCTTTACCAAGTACAGATGGAACTCCTGAATCTTGTCTCTCTCCTGTTTAAGAATCAAGTGAAGAGGTTTAAGGATGCTGGGTGGAAGTGAATGCTGAGAGAGACTGAGACATGGCTGAGTACATTTTACAGAGGAAAAATGTGCCTTTCTGTTTTGGCTGTTGACTGAAAATTTTGATGATATATAAAGCATGTTAATTCCCAAACCACAGTCACAGCTGAGCAGGAAAGACAAGACTAGGTCTGTCTTCTGGCTCCCGATCCCTGATAAGAGGCTTACAAAATCATCTGATACCTCATCCTGGTTTTGTCAGGGGGTTTTTCTCCTGTGCACCGGGAATCTGATTTGCCGATAGTAAAATCGAGATACAGTCTTACGAACCTGATGATCCAAACTGCAGTTTCTATTGAATATAATTGACTTGGATAGCCTGGAGGCTGGTCATCCTCCATTTAACAGTAAAATAAGGAGGAAACATTCAGAGCAGGCTTTAGTTCAACCTAGAGAGGTCCCAAGGAAGGAGAGGTAGACTCAGGTACTGCCTCTCCACTACGAGACAGAGAGTGGCAAACTGGAGTGGGTTCAGTGGAGGGCCATGAAGATGGCTAAGGAGTGGTAGCACATAACATGTAAGGAGGTGCTGAGAGTGCTGGCTTTGGTTAGCCTGGAGGAAAGCAATTTAAGGGGGATTTGACTGATGAGGCAATGGTAGAGAAAATGGAACTGGACTCTTCCCAGAGGTGCACATCAAGGGCAATAGGCAGCAGAGCCAAGGTGCAGCTTGCGAAATTTCAACTCTCTATGAAGGAAAACTGTAAACATGAGAGTGGATCCAGTGTGAGATGGTGACCCAGAGGTGTCTTGGAGTCTGCCTCCTTAGAGAGATACTCAAAACACAAGCAGACAAGGTGCTGAGCAACCCGCTGTGGCCTTGAAGTTAGCCCTGCTTTGAACAGGGATTTGGACTGGAGGCCTCCTGAGATACCTTTTGACATCAGTCGTTCTGTGGGCTCCCACTGGGGGCTGGTTCTGTGACACACAGTGAAATGGGGAGCCCCCACTTTTCTCTCCTCTAGGATGAATTACAAACAGAAGTGATCTGTCAGCTTCTTTTATTGGAAAAACGTGACCCTACTGTGGACCATCAGTTTCTGCATTGAGGGAGTTATGTCTGTGCAGTGAGCACAAAAATGATGGGATGGGGTCTGGACAAAGGTCTGGATGCCAGGAAGACAAGGAATATATCACTTGCTCCTTCCACACTAGGCAAGCCACTAACTTGAGGAGATTGGCTTTCCCAAGAGTGACATCTGACTGGGAATGAGGGATAGGACTAAAATAATCCATTTTACATCTCAGGCTTTCTCAAGGAGCAGATTAAAAATATATGATAGAGAATGTCCTTCCCTTCCAAATGGAGAAGATGGTAAGGGGGAATAAAAAAAGGTAATATTTGAGTTTCTGCATCTGAAGTGACAAGGAAAGGCATGAAAGTGGTTGGTACCTGAAAGTAGAGCAATAGTTTTGGTGTGAAAGAAACCATTTCATAATGTTCAATATTATCATCATTAAGCTGATCAGCTTCACCAGCAAGGAAGATACTGAGAATGAGAGAGAAAACATTGTAAGGGATGTAGAGGAACACACATTCAAAATAACTGTGTTTTGGAGAAGATTTGCCAACAAGTGATTACAGAGGGAAAGACAGAAGGTGAGACAGAGACCAGAAGAAAAAGTGGAGAAGAGAAAATGACAGGGCGGAGGAAAGTGGGAGAAAAGAAAATTTCTATAATTTCTGTAAATCTCTGCATCCTGCTTCCCCACTGTTCCTTCACACACACAAGTATCCTCCCCTCCCTCAGCTGTGCTGAGAAACTTGACTTCCCCTGGCACCATCCTGGTGGCATTCTGTTTCCTCTGATGATGAGCTGAGGGGCTTCAGCCCAGAACATCTGCCCCACATCCCTGCCTGCAATTCCTGACTCCCAACCTCCCCTCCACCTCACCAGCCAAGCACTTTGCTTTAGAACAGTGTTTGTGCCACATGTCCTTCTGACAGGCACACCAAGGTGCAGCAGAAGCTTCCTCTCTTACTGGGCTGAGGTTTTACTGACTGGGAAGATTTAACCCTGTGTCAGCTGATGTGAAGGAGCTTTCCAAGATAAAGAGTAAATGCCTACTTTGCTAACATTAGCAAGAGGTGGTTTTTGCCTCACTGATTTGGGGAAGAGCAGACAGACTCACTGACCCCATGTAGTCCCTTGTCACCCCACACTTCTGCAGTGATTCGTGTGACATGGTGTGAAAACAACCAGTGAGCCTTGTCCTTGCTGTACAAGTTGGCATTGCAAAATATCATATTTAACCTTGCTTTTCCCAAATGAGGTCTTCTAGAGGCAACCAGGGCAGAGATGCCAAGACCTATAGTAGAGGTGTCAGAGCCAGGTGATGCTTTCCCTCAGGATGTGCTCTGTCCCTTCACCCGCAAACCCAGGCTGCCTGTGCAGCTGCACCCATCCAGACTGGTGGGGATAGCAACACTGCACCCTCACACAGCCATTCCCTCATCCTCCCTTCCCTCAGCCTGCCAGAAACAGATCACCATGGGCTGCTTTCCTCTCACACCCCTGGCTGTTCTAACATATCCTCGGGGAAGGTGTAAGACTGGCTGTGGCGATGAGATTGTGATCTTTCTCTTTCCTTTTTTATTTTTTAAAAAATTGTCAGTGGAGTTTCCCTTGCCATTTTCAGCAGATCTAAAAAAAACCCCTTCATCGAATATTCAGCATCTTCCTGGAGCTCGGCGGTAGCCAGCGGGGGCTGTGGGTACGCAGGGGATGACTCACGAGTCCTGTCTTGTTCTAGGGCCCCCAAGACTCCTCTGCTTCTCTGCCTTTCTCTCAGCCAGCAGTTTGTGCTGATTGGCCTGTGGCTGCCAACTCTGAAGTGGCTCCAGTCACAGCAGTGCTGGAAAGAGATGGGAAGAGGGCAGGAAAGAGGCACTGCTTGCAGGCTATGGGGATGGGATGGGAAGGGAGGTTTTCACTGGAGTATGGGGATTATTGAAGGAGGGTGCCTGGAGGCTTTACACATAATGCTGGGGGTGGGCTAGGGAAGGAATCTGGTTGGGAGATGTGGTGATTCAAGAGACCTAGATTCAAAACCTCCTGTACAGATCCCTCTCAGCTACCCCAGGCAACTCCCCCATCCCCTCCCACAGCTCTTGGTTCAAGCTCATTCCTAATAGAACCTGAGCCAACGCTAGCTCATTTTCACACCCTGTCGCTTGGTCATTGACTAAATTAAATTTCAATTACTTTTTTCTTATTAAAAAAACTGGTGAGAACAGCAGCTTTTAATTGGAAGCAGCTACTTGGCCTGTTGCAGCAGTGAAGGGTGTGCAGGTGGTTTGAGGAGGAGGAGGAGGAGGAGGAGGCAGGGGGAGGTGCTGAGTCATAGGTAGAACCTTTGTGTGGATGTGTGAGAGGGCACAGGAGTGGCTGAGTGTCTCACCAGGAGATGTGGCATGACCTGCTCTGCTCCTTCCCAAGAAGGGAGGCTAAAAATGCCATCTGGTGGCCCCTCACTTTGAGGCTGTCCACCAGCTGCCAGCCCTGGGAAAGGGAGCCATGCTGTAGGATGAAATTGGTCTTCTTCAAGAGATCCTCTATTGGTCCCTTATGGGTGAACATGAATCGCTGTTTTTGATACCCTTGTCCTGAAGGGCTGCTGAGAGTGTAGCTTGCTTATTAGGAGACCTGGCACAGCCTGACCTTACCTCTCTGGGCATATGTCCTTCATGGACCCTCAGCAAGCTGGCGAGCTGAGGAGAGACAGTGAATGTCTTCACTTGTGCACCTGCTGGGATGCTGGGACGTGGGGAAGAAGTGTGTCTGTCTGAAGGCACACATTGTTTAACTGCTCCCCTACCCCTCAGATGAGCAGAACAGGAGCCGTGCAGGAAGCAAAGCTGTCCTGAATCCTCTGGGATCTCCAGGAGTCATGACAGGTGCATTGTATTGGATCTCTGGTTTCTGCTGTTGCTCATTTTTTTTTTCTTTTCCCTCTAAGCTCCTCACCGCTCGTCTCTGAGAAATTTAACCTGTGACCTCAGCCTTCATAACTGTGTCAGCCTTGTGGGTCAGGAGCACCTGGGGCCTCTTTTCTGCTGGTGACATCTCCTGGGTACACATTGACAGGTAGTCAGGACTCATTGTCTCTCAAAGAAACCAGGAAAATAAGCTTGTGTTTGAATCCCAGGTGCAGAGAGGGTCTGCCTGTCACAGCCAATTCAGCTGCCGCTCTGCCTGGCAGTGTTGTTCTATTTTATGCGCTCCTACTCACGCTGGTTTTTTTTTTTTTTGTTTTGCTTGCTTTCCCCCTCACTCCTCTCTTTCTCTCCCCCTCTCCTAAGCTGCCTCCCAGCAGAGATTGGCTATTAAACCGATTGTACCGAGGCTGGAAGATGCACACGGGCATTAGGAACAAATGACACTGAGCACTTGCCCCTGGTGCAGCAGCAGGACTCCAGGAATCTCCAGGAGCATCGTGTGCCAGGGAGTGTGTGTGTGCTGGGAGAGTGGATGAGCTGCCCCTTGCATCCCGCAAGCCAAGGCGCGAGTCTGTGCTGCTTGAGCCGCCAGCATATGGGCGTGCAAATTTCTGATGCGGTCCATGGGGCAACAGCTGCCGTGTGTCAGGGTATGTTATGTACAGGCTGGTGGCAATGGAGGAGTTGCTCAGCTCCCTCGTGCAGCTGTACAAGAGCCCGGGTAAACACTGTGTGAGCAGCTCTGGGTTCCCCTCTCCTGTGGCCAAAATGTAAATGCAGATGCACTTGTGGTATCTTCTGGCATTACAGGAGCACTGGCTGGAAGGGCTGTGGTGTAGCGGAAGCACTATAGGTATGTCTGTGTCTGTCAAAGTGACAAGAGCATGGAGGAGGGGAGGTTTAGAAACACTGGAATTCGGACAGCTTACAGCAGCCCTCTTTGAAGTATGAGAGTGAGGTTTTGGTGTAGTCACTTTTTCCCCTTGAGAAGTTATTTTCCTTTCATGATGGCAATTTCTCAGGTGTCTGGACTGTGAAGGGTGTGTGATGGAATCCTTTGGTGCAATGATGGTGATGGGGACAACATGGATGAGAAGAGTGAAAGTCTGAGCACTGGGCAAATAAGGATGTTATCCTGAAGGAAGAGGAAAGAAGCAGATCATCAGACAAACCGACTCAAATAGATTTTGTGAGTTAATTTTTATCTGGGAAATTAAAAGCCTTTCCTGGATAGGCACCAATGATCTGGCCATGGCTGTGTTTAGAAACTGTGGTGAGGTGGCCATGGTTGCCATGGCTTCTCAGCACAGCAGTGTAGGGTGCTGACACTGGGAGAGCTAGGGAGAGTGACGTGGCCATAGTGCACAGCCACCCATGCTGGTGACAGGCAGGGTGCCCACAGGCCTTTATGGGGACAGAATCAGCTGAGGTGGGATCATTCTTTGTGCACCAAAGGGTCGGTGCCTGCTTGGAGTCTGTCTCACTTTAAGACTGTTTCCCTCACAGTGGTTCCCCCTCACCGTAACTTGTTTGACTTTCAGGGATTTGCCCAGGAGTGGGTTAAATTTCCTCATTAATAACCAGACCAATAAAAATCACTGGAAAAGGTAAATGAAATGCTGCTCTGACACATCTGATGTGGAGGGGGAGGTAAATTCTCCAGACTGGGAAGCCATTGTCTCCCTGGGGTTTTCAGATATCACATCCTCGATGGAAGCAAATAGGACATGCCAAGCTCCTTGAGAGCATCTGGTAATGTAGCATGGAGGGAAGGTACAGGGACAGATTGGGGCCAACACTGCTTTTAGATCTTATTTTGGGAGAGAGCTTCACAGGAGAGGAGCAGGCGCTGTTTGAATCCTTGAGCTGAAGAATAAAGTGCAAGGGGCAGAGACAAGACCAGCTGCAGGGCTTCTAGGAGAGAAGGGAGACTCCGTGGGCGATGAGCAGTGGAAGGGAAGAGTGAATCAGCCCCTGCAGGATGAGGTGACAGACCTGGGCTTGGAAAGATAACCAGTGCCTAGTGCCTGAACACTGAGACTTTTCCTTAGCACGAGCAGCACCTCCAGAGACTTATTTCCCCGTGACATAGCCTACAGTATTAAAGCAAATTAAAAAATAGTTAGGGAAGTATTTCAGCTACCTCTTGCTGTTGTCAAGGCAGCTTTGTAGCAGGCAGTGCTGAGGACAGGCAGCAGAGGCTGACTGGCTGCTGCTGGGCAGAATATCTGGGAGATCACACAGAAGGGAGTGGTGGGCCAGGGTTTGGAGCACGGAGTACTGCTGTAAGCTTCTGAATCTTCATCCTAATGTTCACCTTTGTGAGTGGCAACCAGGCAAACTGTGGCAGATCCCTCCCTTTCTCCTGTGCATCTACTCTGAATCTGTTCAGAAATAAAAAAGAAAAAGAGGTTGAAGGGGGGAAGATGTGGGAAAACCGCCTTGGAAAAATAACTCTGCTGTAATATAGGGAAAATTGTGTCTTATTTTGTTGAAACAGACTCAGTTTAGAAGGAGGAACATTAAGGAACACTTCAGGGAAATCTTTAATCTGGTTGCAGCATCCAAGAGAAACAGTGTAGGAGAAAAAGACCTGAGGGAAATGAAGATATGGAGATGCATTAGCAGATAAATAGCATGTAGCAGTCTCTGGGCACTTCCCCATAACTGTGCTCTGGAAGGACCATCTGGGTCTTCCTTTCAGCAAGTCCAACTCTCTGGTAGGAGAAAAGAGGGATGCGTGGTTTAGCTCTCCTTGTCCTCTGCTCTGCAGAAGCTTTCCCTCGACCTGGTGTCTAATTCTAATATCCAGGGATTGTTCCTTTAAGCATTTACACCTCCAGTCAGGCCTCCAATACCACTGCCATGCGGAGCCATAAACAGGGATAAACACTAATTAGTATGGTAAATAGCTTGGCCTTGTGTTTTCTGGTTACAGTATCCTGGTAATTATTTCCGGCTCCCTGCCTGTGTACTCCTGCTGCCTGATTTTGTGCTCTGTGTATCCTTGCCAGCCTGATTATTGCTGGATGCATTAAAACCGGCAATTGCCCTCCCCTCTCTCCCATCCATGTCTTGGGGAGGGGACTGGCCTAGGCCAGTTTCACTGAGGTGATCAGGGATGATTGAGGGGCTATGGGTAAAATCACATAGCTCTCTGTCTTCTGGAGGCTGTACCTTGATGTGCAGGATGTGGGGTCATGCTGAGATGACATAGCACAGCATTTTTAGGGAACCCACTGCTGGTCACCAGGGCTTTGTAAAATGTGGGAAGAGAAATGGCCAACTGGGCAGCTCCTACCTGTGACTGTCATTGCTGAGGCTTTTTTTTCTCTCCTTTTTGGCTGCGTTGCTTCCGCAAACAACTTTGTCTCTAACAGAGAGTGTGACTTCAGCCTGGATTGTGGCCCAGCAGGGACAGATGTGCACATGCACACGAGCATACATGAGGTGGCTGAAGGTCCTGACCACTAGGGAGGGACAGATCAAAGATTCCTCCTGTTGGTCTCTTGGCAAGCATCCCAAGCTTATCTTCTCTTTAGTGCAGTGTAGTTGCTTTAGCATCTACACACACAGCCAGCAGAGAACCTATGGGTTCAGGGGCCTGTGACATTCTGACCGGTTGTATGGAGCCTGCTCCAGCTTGTGAGCCAGGCCCTTGGTTTCTTTCTAAATTCCTCAGAGTTAAAAGTGTCTCTGTATTGCAGTGTGCTGTGCTTTTGTCTTGCCTCTGCTCTTCCCCAACATTCCTGACTCATTTTTTCCTTCTGAATGTTCCTCCTTATCCACCCTCCTGCACACTACAGTAGGTAGGTATGTGTCTCTGGCTTTATTCGCACCTAGCCCTTTCTGATATGTATGCACACAAATCAGAGGCGCTGGAGGCAGCTTCTGGAGCTGGGGTAATTGCACATTCACTCCCTCTCTTCCAGTGGCCAGGATATTAGTATGAGCAATTTGTTAGAACCCTCTCTCAGGTTGTGTTTTATTCATGATTTCACCTGTGAAATGTCACTAAAATGATTGTGTGTTTCCAGTTATAGATGAACTCTCCCCTCTTTCCCCTATGGAGGCACACTGCCTTATAACCCCTGTGGGCCTGATGGGTTGGATTTTGCAGCGCTGTAGGGCTCATTGGCAGATGCATTGGCTGCTGCTCATGTACACAGGCATATGCCTTAGCTGACCCAGTTTTATATTTTGCTGGAGATATATAAGTGTTATTATTCACAAAGTGTTGCAAGCACATGCTGGGCTCTGTGAGACTCTCAGGAAGACAAAATAAATGGGTATTGCTCAGGAAGAAATGGCCAGGGGAGAAACAGCTGCTGTTTCTCCATGAAAAGCACCACAATAGCAACGCTTGATCATGGTGGTGGCCACAGGCCATTTGGGATTAGACACCCACAGAAGACAGGATGTCACTGACTTCATATTCAGCTCAGGATGATCAATGCATGCATTGTTCCCAAGAGGATTGGGCTGGTCTGGTTTCAGAGCCCCGAAGTGCAGGATGATCCTCAGGCAGTCTGAGCACTGTACGCCTTGCTCTCCTTGCCACTAAATGCCCTGTACTGCAAGGTAAGCCTGTTGTTGCTTCTGTCCACTCTGGGCACTAAGAACTGAGAACTCTTCTCCTCTTTTAGCAAACTTGTATGCATCTGAAGATGGTTATCACACTCCTTCTCAATCTTCTGTAGTCTAAACAGCTTCATTTTCCTCAGTACCTTTCTGGTAGGTCATGCTTTCTGCTCATGGTGGCATGGTTCTCCCAGCTATTTGGAGGAGTGCTGTGTGCTCCTCCCCCATCACTCTCAAGCTGATGGAAGAAAACCTGTCCATCACCCGTGGAACTGTAAGTCCTTACGGAGAGGCACGCTATCCTTCATTCCTCAAATAAAACTTTGACTGCATGTCATTTTCTGAGACAACCGAAGTCATTCATCAGATTTGCCTCACAAGGCTTGGATTGAAGTGCATTGCTGTTCGCTAAGGCAATTAATTCTAGCCAAGTCTTGGCTTAGATGTGAGCCAAAAAGGTGTCTAAAGGAAAACTGATTTCATGCGCGTGTGGGTCTCCTTTTGAAAGTGTCTGTAGTGTTGATCTAAGGGGCGGAGAACCTTTCAATTCATTCTGTGTAGCTCCCATGCTGCTTGGAAAACCATCTCAGCAGTGGAAACCCACTCTACTGCTTGGAGAGTTTTACAGTCAGCAAACAGATGAGCTTTCCCTGGGTGGCTGCCCTTGAAATCAAGCTTCAGGCCCCCTCAGCCAACATACCTGCATGGTTGTGATTTTGTTTCCTCCGTCCGGGGTGCAAAACAGCACACGAAGATGATATAGCGAGATTCTGCCGATCTCACCCTTCCACAGTTTTTTATCCCCACAGTTTTTTATTCCCCTGTCTGTTTGTTCTATGGGCTAGCAGAAACTCATTCTCCTCTGACATCTCATTTGCTTCAAGCACCTCTCTTTACCTTCATCCTCCTTCTGCCCACTTACAGAACAATAGAATTATAAAATGATTTGGGTTGGAAGGGCCTTAAAGATCATCTAGTTTTCTGGGAGGGGAGACCTTCCACTAGACCAGGTTGCTGAGAGACCCATCCAGCCTGGCCTTGAACACTCACAGGGATGTGGGGCATTCACAGCTCCTCTGGGCAACCTCTTTCAGTGCCTCACCACCCTCACAGTAAAGAATTTCTCCCTAATATCTAATCTAAATCTATCCTCTTTGTGTTTAAAGCCATTACCCCTCATCCTATCACTACGGTCCATGGTAAAGAGTCCCTTCCCATCCTTTTTGCAGGACCTCTTTAAGCACTGGAAGGTTGATGTAAGTTCTCTCTGGAGCCTTCTGCTCTAGGCTGAATAGCTCTCTCAGCCTATCCTCACAGCGGACTGCTCCAGCCCTTGGATCATCTTTGTGGCTCTCCTCTGGACCTGCTTGAGTGTGTCTATGTCTTTCTTACGCTGGGGGCCTCAGACCCGAACACAGTATTCCAGTACTTATGGCTGTAGGCTCTGCCTACCTGCCTTGGCTGAAGTCTTCTCCTCAGCCTTGGTCTCATCTCCCTGATGCTGTAGTTCCCAGCTTTAAAAATTATTTCCTCCTTGCTTGCTTTTCCTTATGCTGCTCTCTTCCTTGGGATCTCACCCCAGTGGCTGTGAGAGCCCTAGCTGGCACTTGTATTTTGGTAGCCACCTGCCTGCACCTCTTCACCATTTTTCTCCTGCTGTACACAGCTGAAATGTCACCTGTCCTCTCTCCCCTCTCTCCCTCCCTGCTTCCCATGCCCTCCCTCCCTCGTTTTCCCTCGCTGCTGAAAGTTCAACCCAAATGCAATGACGCATGCAGAAGCAGTAAGCGTGTGCTCAGGACATATAATAAGCACTTGGCTCCTACAGGCTGCGTTTCAGCCTTGGGCTCCAACACACTTCAGCAAAATGATTGAGATATTACCCTCTGCACAGAGGGGGAAGGTGACTCACACAGAGATGCCCAGCCTGCCTGTGCTCGAGCTGGGAGGAAAATGCAGGTAGCCTAAGCCCTGCCTGATGCTTCTCTTTGGGTAGGCAGTCCTGCCTGTCTCTGGATGTATTTGCCTGAGAGACATCCCACCATGGGTGATGTCCATGCGTGTGAAGATGCCCCTGTGTGGGCACAGGCTGACCTTGTTTTGGCTGTGAGCACTTGTGCGCATGTGTAGGCAAATATGCGAGTGCTGGAGGGCATTTCTAGGCATAGACAGACCTCCTCACCCTGGTGGCTTTCACAGCAGCTGAGCTTTCTGCCTGGCTACTTCTCAGACCCATGGTGGCCAGGGAAGGGGAATGAGGAGGGTCACCAGGAACTGATGCCAGCAGGGAGGCTGGAAGGGAGTGGAAGACAGAGTCTATGCCTGCTATGCCACAGCAGGTCTCTGGCTAACAATGGCTCTATCCCAGCTCAAGGCTGGCTCCTGAGAGCTCTATGTTGGGCTTGGAGTGCCTCAGTTAGTTAGCTTGATAGCCAGCCCAGTTAGTAGCCATGGGTCTTAGACAAGCAGCCTTCTCCCTGGAGTTGTGTGGCAGCCTTTTTCTAGGGAGGATGGTGTTGCACTCTCCTGATTTGCAGATGAGAGTGAGTATTTCTGAAATGCTTGTGGCCAGTCTGAGGCCCTCGCCCTGCTACCCAGTTGACATCAAGGCATCTCCTCTTTGAAATGGTGGCTCTGGAGTACTGATGGAGACAAGAAGCCATGTGTTTTTTCTGTCCTCACACAGGCAGACTATTTTGTGGGTGTCTTCTCGGTGTATTGTGGGGAGTTGTTTCACATGGAACTCTTCCTGCTCTTCATCTCACAGTTTAAAATGCTGGAGTCCTTTCCTTCCTGTCCAGCCCACTAGCACCTGCCTGCTCCTCACATTGCTGAGTCTGATCTCGTGTCCCAGTGGGCTTCAGAGTAGGAGAAGAAGGCTTTTCCCCCTCAAAGTGTGTACAGCAGAGGATAGGGTGACAAGAGGCATGCTTGTTCCGCAAGCTGGAAATAAACCCTGCTGTCCTTGCCCAGGCCTCCTGAGCAGCCCTTGGTTGTGTATAAGGCACACTGCAGCGCCGTGCAGATACTGCCTGGGTACCAGCACTGGAGCAGCTGTATCAGCAGGACAAACTGGTCTGGCTGACCGTGGTGGCTCTGTGCATGTCCTTCAGCTCTGGCTGTCCTGCTGTCCCTGGCTGCTCAGACTGACCATTGTCCCAGCTCCATCGTCAGCCAATGCAGAACCCCTCCTTGCAATTTTGGTGTGCTTGAAGCACTCCCTTCCCGCCCCACGGTGGAGGGCTGGCCGGCGGATCCGTGAGCCCAGGGAGCGGGTGTGCCCGTGCTGACGGCTGGGTCGGGGGTGTGAAGCCATGGGAAGAGGCAGGAGGCTTGCATCAAATCCCCAGCCTGACGCGAAGTGACGGAGCAGAAAGAGTGAGCGACAGGGAGGGTGGGAGGCAGGATGGGAGCGATGGGGGAACTGGGGGAGGGGAGTGAGAGACTGGGCTCTAGCCTGGGAGCAGAACAGCAGACTGGCTTATTATTAACCATAACCCCTGTCCCTTCCTAACCTTGCATCTGATAAACTGTTTTCTGATTCTTTTTTGTTTGTTTCTTTCTTTTTTTCCTTTTTTCTCCCTCAGGCACTGCTGTAGCTCAAATTTAGCCTCCAATATTTATATCTTTCCGTCTCTTCTATTTCCTTTCTTATTTAGAAAATAGACTCAAGAGGACTGTGGAACTTGGGAAGAGTTAGAAACACAGGGTACGCCACATTGGATCAGCTGATCTACTCCAAGATCTTAATTTCTGCCCATACCCTCCCGTCACAGAAAAATTAAACTGCCCATCTCAGTGAAAAACACAGCTGTGTGATGGAAGGTTTGGCAGGAAACACCTTTCTCACCCTCCCCATGCCAGTGCACACCTTGAAGTGTCAGATTCAGTTTCCATTTGATCATACTTGGTATCCAGGGAATCTCCCCACTGGGTGCTGGCAGAGGATGACCCACTGTGTGGGTGCTGAGCTGGGACTGGGCAGACCTGGATTTGCATCCGCTCTGCAGGGTGATCTTGAATGGATCACATTCTTTCTCTGGACCTCAGTTTCCTTGTCCCTAAGATGAGAACTAACTAAGTGCTTATGTAACATTTCTCCAGCTGAAAAATGCTGGAGGAGATGCCTTGTTTTGTACTTCAACAATAGAAGAGAAAGTACATCAGCAGTCTCTAGACCTGGAAAATTCCTTACTGGTAGCATCAAGTACATGGAAAGGCATATTCCCCCAATGAGGGGGAAATGAGTATGCACCGTGCTTCAGACAGAGCTGGAAAGAGATAATGTTGGGGAGATAATCACCCCAATGAAAAAGATTCCTCTAGGCTTATATCCTAGAGGAGAGTTGATCTTGTTTCTTCTTGCTCCAGAGCCCAGAACAAGGACTGTTGGATGAAATAAATTTTCGCTGATGGAGAGCAGGTGAGTCTCAAACCTTTCATGTTGTGCCAGTTTATGCTTTTGATTCAGCAAAAGGCATCTTTGCAGCTACCCCTCCGCTGCAGTGATGAATCCTACAATAAAAAGCACATTTTCCTTTTCATTCCTATATTGGTTTTTGCCTTTAGTCCACAAGCTTCTCTGCCAGAGGGTACAGTATGATGGGAAGAGGTTGAATCCATCAGTGTTCTAGGTGTCCTCTATCATATGTGCTGGGAGTTATCTACTGCCTTCCCTGGGCTTTTGCTGCTCTCAGGAGAAGCAATGTCACAGTCAAGGTCATGCCTTTCCTGAGCTGTAGCAAATGTGAACGGGTCTCACTTTTTGTTGATCTTAAACTATATAGACTTCCATCTCAGTACTTTTCCACTTCTGCCATTGGTCCCAGGACTTCTTGGCCCAGGCTATGTCGTGCAAACCCATCACGAGGTGGCACCACAAGATTGCTTTTCTTTTTATTTTGCCTTTCTAAATCTTCCTCCTTTACTCTTACTGTCCCCAGCAGTCCTCTTGTTTTTCGACCCATTGCTGCTCCCTGCCACTCAGCTGAGTGCAGACGTTTGCCCTGGCTCCAAAGCCAGGTGAGACAAAGAAGCTGTGCAGAACATGGCACAAAGGCTCAAAGAGTTAAAGGTCAAAGAGATGGATGGGTGGGTGATGAGAAGGACTATCTGTTATGTGAGGTGCAGATTTTCTCTCTTCTTTTTTTTCATGAGATGCAGTGAACACGCCTCAGAGGAGGCTGCAGTTTATGCTGGGGTGCTCCCTAGCCCTTGCTGCCTTTTTCTCTGCTTCCCAGAGTAGTTGCTGTTCAGAGGATGCCTCTTGCCTGTTCTGGCCTCCCTCTGACTGTGTGAGGGCAGGCAGAGGCTGCCTGACAGAGCCGAGAAGCACAACTGAGCCAAGACGGTATTGGATGTCTTGGATGCTGTTGACCTCAGCCTAGACAGAGCCTGTCATTCAGCACCAGGCATTTTGCAAACACACTTGTTAGATTGCTTATGCTCTCCAAATGAAATGCTGGTACTTCTTGCATGGAGAATGTGCAGACTCTCCATGTTGTCCTTTGGATGATCAGTGGGGTGAAGCAGGTCAGAATGGCTCAGCTTTGATACTTGCTGGGAAATCAAGTCTCTAATATTTTGAGTGAAGATGAGAAGGTTTGGAGCAAGATGACAAATAGGTACTGTATGAGACTGTCCCTTAGAGACTGGCGTACCACAGTCTAGGTCCAAACCCAAGGGATGCCTTGGGGAACCTCAGATCCAGGTTTCACCATTGGGTCCCACAGACTTACATCTAGAGAAGATTCATAGAGGGCTTTTGAACACAATGCTCCTCTTCCCAGCAGCTGCTTAGCAAACTGCAAAGGTGATCTTCATTTCCTGGACAGAACTGTTGTGTTAAATTGAATTTCATCCCTTGGAGACCTCTCTGTCAAATGCACACTCTTTCACTATACTTTTCTTCTCCACTGTTACTTTTCATAAAACTACCTTTTTGTAAACGGTCTTTGTTTCTTATCTAGAAACCTGTCTGCCACCATAGTGCAGAGCTGCCCTTTGGGGGTGGAGATTCCTTTTTTTTCTTGCACACTCCTTGTTTCTCTTCTCTGCTGAAGGGATTAATTTATAATTTCCCTCTTGCCTCTTTCTGAGCTCTTCTTATTTTACCATTGCCTTCTTTGCTGTTTCGGATGAGGAGAGATGAGGTGAGAGGATATTCCAGCTTGCAGATGTTACAGATACACAGTGGCCTTCAGTACAACCGGAAATGTTCCTTGTGTCCTCAACCATCTATTTCAGCCCTGCTACACCACTCTGGATCTGTAATTTTGGGAAGCCATGACGGGTTTGTGCCTGTGAATGTTGCTTTTCCTGCAGTGCCTCTGCTCTCCCTGTCTCCGATGTTACACCTTTTGAGGGGCTTCTTTACCAACATGTAAGAGGGTGCTGTGTTTATCAGGTGGTGGGGAGGGATGGCAGCACCCAGCAGAGAGGAGGAGTGGGTGTGTGGGACCCCTCTCTGTGGGCCCTTGGTCCTCCTGTGCAGCTGATGGACGAGTTGCAGTCCATGTCTGAAACATGATGATTGGCAAATGGGAGAGTGACCGTGGCACCATCGTGCCATAAATGTGCTAGGTAGGAGCGCAGGTGTGAGGGAGGGTGGCGGGAGTGCCAGCCATGCTCTGGCAAGTGAAAAGATTTGTGGAGGTCTCACAGAGCTGCCTTTTGCTCATGACAAAATCTGTTTTCTGGTCTCAGAAGTGGAGAACAGCTGGCAGTGGCTGTACGCCCTTCCTCATGGAGCACCTGATGGTGTGACAGCTAGGGCCTGAGGCATGATGGCAACGTGACACCATGCCCCAGGGCCGTGGGCTGGAGGAGACAGCACCTTGCTGGCCCTGGGACACATGGGTGGGGTCAGGAGTGGAGCTCCATGCTGGAGCAATGGGACAAGGGATCCCTGGGAGGGAACTGATATCCATCCTGAGAGCTGTGTAGCCATGAGGATCAGGGCGTCTGGAGGCATCATGGGATCCGGTTGCCAGCACTGTGGCTCGGAACACTGGGCCAGGTCTGAAATGCATTGGCAGATTTGTGTGAGGAGCTGTGCTTAAGTGCCACAACACTGAATCATTTCCCAGAAATCCCCTGTCAGTCTAACCATAAACACCAGAGGGGAAGGTGGGGACATGTGTTTCTTCAATTTCCTACAACAAAGCTAGCATAAAGGGGATTAGGATGGCAATGCTGGGGGAAAAGAGAGAGAGATTTAATAGGGAAGGGAACATTAAGATTTAGATGGATAAAATGCAGATTGAAGTTGTTGGGCCAGAACAGAAGAACTTCTCAGTCTATATATTTAGCTCAGTGAGGTATATAAACAGAAACCTACAGCCAGCTCAGCCACTTCTCCCCCAGTGGAGTGAGTCATCAGCCCTTGGATCTAAAGTTAGGTTCACGTCAGAGCTTACACTCTCACTCTCATTTTATTTTTCTCTTTCTATTTTGAAGGGTGTGAGAAAAGCTGGGCACTGTCTCCTGGAAGCAGCAAACATAAACCCACAACAGCAACAGATGCAGGACCTGATGCCCTACCTGGGAGCACTGTGACAAATATTGCTTTCTCTCTGACTGCTCCTCTTCCTTGCTGCATGCCTGGGGATGAGCTTAGACAACATACAGCCATGGCTAATCTGGGCACACAGTGGACCCAGCTCCAAGGGGTTTTGTGCACTGTGCAGATGAGCTGGAGGATGGAATGGGCTGCACAGCCATTCCTGGGGCTGCACAGCCATTCCTGGGGCCACAGCAGCAGGATTCTCAGTGTTTGGCTCCCATGTGCCATGCAGGGGAGCAGGATCTGCGATCAGGGCTGTCAGGAAGGACTGGGGCTGGGTCAGCCTGGCAGAAGGCAGGATGATGCCTGTGAGACTTGATGAGAAGATGCCTTTAAATCTAGTGTAGGTTGCTGCCTGGTGGGTCAGCCCACAGCCACCTACAAACCTGCAGAGGAGAGGGCTGCATCTCACTGAGCTATCCCTGCAGTCTCTGCTTTGATATGGCTCCCCCCTTCCTGCTTTTCCCCTCTCCCCTGGTCCACCCTCTTAAGCAGGTGCAGCAAATCACATACTTTCCCTACTAACGCACCAGCCAGTGCTGCTGGCTCAGGTAGTTACAGGAACAATGTGAACTTTCCTGTTCCTCTCAAAAATCATGGAGAGGACAGAGGAGGACCCTTGGAAATGCTCTGGATGCAACGGTAGGACCAGCTTGTGCCATGCTCGCCTCTAGTGTGATCTACGCCCAGGTCACTTCCAAGTGAGCCCATCTGTATCACTCAGGGCAGATGACAAAACTCCCTGAAGTGCATTGGGGGTTGACAGTGGAGCCCTGTGACTGCTGTGAGCTGCAGGACAAGGAGACCACCTTCAGTGCCTTCCCTTGTGGATGGTGGAGAGGAGAGTCTTTCTCAGGGAGGGCAACAACTTCCCAGCCCAAGGCTTGGAATTGCCTCTCTGGAGGGATGCCTGTGGTGTATGCACCAGCAAGCCCACGGAAATCCTCTCCAGTATGTACAGATGGGGAGGGATCTGGGGATGAGTGGGCTCTGCTCTGGAGCATGAGCTGCCCTGGGCTTGCTCTTTTCACCAGCTCCAAATTTGTGATGTGTTGAATGGCATGACTCCATTTCCCCACCCAGCCCCTTTCCCTCTCCCTTCCTTCCAGGCTTGTTGCATGTTTTTATTGATTTGGAGGGTTTGAGTGAGACATCAAATGTCTCTATGCACATGCTGTGGGTGTGCTGGAAGGAAAACAGACATGATCCTGGGATGAAGACGTGAGAGATGACCCACAGATTATCCTGAGCGCATGGTTATGTGCCTCTGTCCTCCTGCGCCCCTCTGCATGTACTCTTCATCTTCCTTTACCCTTTTGTTTCTTTTGCCTCTCCTTACTGCCCTGTTTCTCCACCCTGTCTCATCCTCTCCCTCACTCTCCTGCCCTCGTCCTCCCCATTCTCCTTTTCTCATTTGATATTCATGCATGAATAAATTCAATTGCATTTTTCCCTGTTCCCCCTGAAGGGGCTTGTTGGTGAATTACAGGCATCTGAAATCATACAATGCTCAGATTCATCATTTTGGGGACAGAATTGAAGCCCTTCTATTTCTCAGGAAGGAACAACAGATGATTTTTATGAGGAGAGGGAGTGGCGAGTGTCTTGTGGCTGGTGCGGAAGAAGCCAAGGAGACTAACCTTGGCAGCACAGGGTGGACCTGCTAGCAGAAGGGACTAAAAGGTCAGCCAGCCCCTGCTCTGTTTGCGGGAACGGGAAAGGCATGTGTAGGTAGGTGTGTATGTGGAATGCGAGTGCCTGTGACTGCTGCGTGTCTGCTGTGTGGCGCTAGGAGGGCCCTTCAGGAGGAGTAAATCTCTTAGGGGGCTGCCCAGAATTGCTTGAGGAAGGAGTAGCCTGACACCTGAGTATTTAGAGAGATTGTCTAGAGAGCTGTTTGGGCATTTGCCTCAGCCGACTTTTGGGAATCTTATACAATTCTGGTATCACCCAAACTCCACTGTGGGTCTGGGGTTGTGCCCAGCACCACACTCCCATCACACTGGGAAGCTGAGGTTGGTATGTCACAAAATCCTTCACTTTCAAGGGCTTCCTGTGGTGGATGGGCTCCCTGCTCCTGATGGGAGCCTTCCAGTTCATGCAGGACAATGAACTCAGGGTAACCACAACCATCTTTGGGGCTGAAGGCGACCAGAGATAATGTCTTGCACAGCTCCCATATAAACCCTGGGCAGGGAGAGGTCCGACCATCGCAGAAAATTATTACTCTGGAATAAAATGTCTTTCCAGCTTGTGGAAGATGCATGGGTGCAGCATGGAACTGCAGCCCTTGTCAGAAGCTATGAGAAAAGACAGGCTGGACTTGTCCCAGGAAGAGCTGTTTTTCATGGAGGCTGTTAATCAGGTAACTTTTGATGCTCACAACATTCCTGTTGTTTCTAACACTGCTCTCTTTTCTTTTTTAGCACTCTTGGAGCAGCCTGAGGATCCTCTAAGGGATGAGTTTACCTTTCAGGAGAGGTAACACGATTAGACACTTTATAAAACACAAAGATGTTATGTTAAAAGCGGACAGCAGCCATTGTCTTTGTTCAAAAGACTTTTAAGGGCCTCGTGAGAGACAGTGATGGTGCCAACCGTATTGCTCAAGCTCCGAAGAGCCTGGCTTATGTGATGTAAGTGGCTAGAGGCTCCTTGACTTCTGCCTCAAGTCCCTGGCACAGCAAAACCAAGCCACAGGGAGATGAATGGCAGAGGAGAGGATATTTACAGGATGTTTTTCACCCTAGGTGGTGAACACTCGGGAGCTACCTTGAAGTAAAACCACAGTGGTCCTGACTTTACCAGAAGGTGGGCTTGCTCCATTGCCTTCCTGTGGAAAGTTAATATCAGAGGGTCTGTTTCTCAGTATGATGGAAGTGCTTGGTTTCCCAGCCATTTTTAGTTTAGATGTGTTAATTACCCTGACCCAGCTATTCTACCCATGCACTGCAAAGTCTGTGACAGCTGGAGTGAATATCTTCTTGGTGAGGAAGATTTGGAGAGGCTTTGTGGAAAACCCTGCAAGGAAGCAGAGGAGCTTCTGGGCTGCAGTGTATGTTGTATCATACTCTATCTGGCAATTGAGAATTTTATTATCTTCTTATTTACAATAGATGCCCATGGTAAAAGCAAGAATGTCTCCATGTCACATAACACATGGGGTTTTATTGGTCTGAACAGGAAAAACCCATGAAAAGCCTTAAGGA
This sequence comes from Callaeas wilsoni, assembly GCA_013398955.1. Taxonomy (NCBI): domain Eukaryota; kingdom Metazoa; phylum Chordata; class Aves; order Passeriformes; family Callaeidae; genus Callaeas; species Callaeas wilsoni. The sequence continues at coordinate 23,381 of VWPU01016040.1, forward strand.
CTGTGATGGCTTCATGTAGTGTCGCTTTCCCGGAGCTGACTCGGGATGCCCAGTAGGAAAACTGAAGGTTGATTCTTCAAGAATGAGGGGCCTGTGCTGGCATGGGGTAGGGCTGCTCAGCCACAGAATGGGACCAGTGAGGGCAGGTGGCTGTGCTGGCCCTCCATTGGATGAGGCTTGGGGAGGACGTACTCTGTTCTAGCCACTGGAATGTGGGATTCCTGCACATTATCCATCCCTCTCATTTCCCCCTGGCTTCACAAAACGCCATGGGAAACTAATTTCAGAGAGTTGTTCCCGCCCCCTGAGTTCCAGTAACAGATCTGGGAGTGGGATGGGGCGGAGAGGAGGGATTGGTTCTGAGGGAAGAACTTTTGAGGGAGGGTTGTTTGTTTTTTTAACTCTTCCCAAATGATAATTCTCTAACCTGCTTGATCTGTGACCTGTGGAGGGACACATCCTTAAAAGTTCAGGGAAAGGCAAGCATGCTGAAGGCAGTGCCCAACAGAAAAGGAAGGATAAGTGGGCTGAAGGCAGGGGCAAATCAGCTGTCCTGAGACCCCACTGTGGGTGCAGATGTGTGGTGGTGTGCAGGGGGATTTCTTCCTTTCCTCCTGCGTTGTGAGCATTCCCGCATTCTGAGCCTCTAATTGTAGGTTCCCCTAAAGACATTTGGTGTCACTGTAAGGACGGTGTTTCGCTCTCCCTCTCCGCCTGTACAGTTATTCTCTCTCTCTCTCTGTGCAGTTCGCTCCGTAAGCCGTTGGTGAACATACCATGAGACAGAGAGAGCGAGACAGACAGAAACCACACACCAGCCCTTCCTCCTCACTTTCCCACCATGGAATAGCTAACCTTGCCCCCACCCACACCTCCATCACCTCTCAGCGTCCTGCAATTATTTTGACCCTCTCTCTGGTCTTTTTGGAAGGAAGCTTCTGTCACTTCTTAACACCACCTGCCTGGAAAAACACACAGAGGCAAAACCCCCCAAGCCCTCCCGTGAAGGAAGAGGTCCTTTTTTTAATCTCTTTTTGTTTGCTCTGACTCCGGAGCTTCAGACTCCAGCCTGAGCAGCCACAATTTCTTACCATGTATTCTCCTTTTAAACCATCTCCTTCCTGCACACGCTCAGTCCTTGCAGGCACGGATCTAACACAACTCCCTGCTTCTCGCCGGCAGGTTCTTTGCTCCCCATCACTCAGCTGATCCTGATCTTTTTTTCTCCTATTCTCCCCACCCCGGGCACCGAGGTGTGTGTGTCTGCGTGTGAGTGTGCCTGTGTGCAAGGGGGGGAGGTGGGGGGGCCTTTTTTCTTCCTTGGTGGGGGAATTTTTTCAAAGCATCTTCATTATTATTTTATTTTGCTTCTCTGACTTGGAGACTTCTCCCTCGGAGATTTCTTTTCCATGCAAAGGTAGGTGAGACGCATGCACACCTGGCTAACCTTGTGTCTGTCTCGTTTTGCTTGGTTTTGCTGTCCTTTTAATAGAAAACTTGCGCCCACCCATGTACCTGCATCATTCCTGTTTTGTTTCATACCTGTTTCCTCTCTGGCAGAAGTAAAAGCTGAGGGTAGACATGTCTGTAATGTGAATAATTCTGTCTTTCCAGAGAGGAAAGTTGTTTCTGTGTGCATGTCCGGTGGTACGTGTATGTCCGAGTGCAGTGCCCATGTATGTGAGACTGCCTCTGTTTACCCAACAAGTAGCAATAATTGATTTTGGTGTGTGTTTTGGGCAGTGGTGGTGGCAGAAAGGGAACAACTGTGTGTCCAGTAGTTCATGTCCATGAGCAATTGCAGCAGGGAATGTGTATCTCACAGACAATCAGCAGCTCTTTTTACATGACTATAAATGATAAAAGGAGTGTGAATAATTCCAAGAATTTCAAATTTAGCCCTGGTTAGTTCGTTCTGCTATGATGGGGAAGGATGGTGGGAAAGAGGGAGGGTTACAAAATCTCCTCCCTGGAGAGGTAACTGCCTGAGACTTGTAAATATATAACTTTTCTTAAAACCTTCTCACTGTTTAGGGTCTTCTTGGATTTGGAGTATATTTTTTTTTCCCAAAGCAAGAGTTGGGTCTTGGATTCAGGTTTCATAAATTGTCTTTTCTTGTTTTGTTTATGGTTGTTATTGCATTTCAATTGCATGTGCAACATCCTGAAAAGGGACCTGGAATAGGATGTACTTTAATATAGCAAATGCATCATCTTATGTACATCACTGGAAGCTGTTGGCTGGAGTCAGGGGGTGGAGAGGGGTGGAAATAGAAGAATTTTAAAAAGAAGAGAAACAGAAATAATGTTGACTGGCAATTATCAGGCATATTTTCTGCCAGTACTGGTTTTTGTAACCCTCTCGATGGTTACCTTTTGCTTCTTGGTGACAGCAACTGTGTGAAAAGTACCAGTGGCTTTAGAAAAATAAAAAGCCAGAAAGAAAAAAACAACAAATATGTATAATTTCCCTGCAAATTATTGCCGAGAAAAATGGTAAACATCAAAAAGCAGAACTTGTTGTGCATTTTCTCTCTGCTAATAGGAAGCGTTTTTCTCATTGATCTGGGGGTTGCTACTGGTTCTGTGTCCCTGTCGCTTAGAAGACTGCTATGTTAATTGTCAGTTGTTTCTGTGTGCTATTGCGGAGCTCCCGGTCTTAAATTTGGGCTGGTGACTGAGGATTTGTTATCTCAAAGAAGGAAGGGGCCTGCTGACCCTCCACCTTGCTTACCCCTCAGTGTTTTGACTCTGACTTGTAAGCTTCTCTGTCAGTGGAAAGAAATTCTCAAGCACATTCTCTTCTCAACACCCTACCTGTAAAGAAACTTTTAATTCAGAGCTCTGCAAAAGGAATCCAAGAGCCCCGTTTCTGCCCCTCTTCCCCTTTACATTTTAAGGACACCTTCCGAGCATCTCTTCCCCAGCCAGCCCTGCTCCATCCCTGAGGTCTGGGCAGGCACACAGCCTCAGGCAGGAGGGAGCTGCCCGCTGCCTGCAAGGGGCTGAGAGCATTTATTCCTCTCTCCACTAAATAACATAATAGTTTCGTGGCATTGGCATTGGATGTGAGCTTCCTCAGAAGGGCAGCAGTGCATGCCTGTCAGTGAGGGTCTAGTGCCACAATCCTCTCCCAGGCGAGCCGGGAGGCAGGCAGGGATGGAGTCTGGGCATCGCACTGGGTTGCCTGCCCACTGGCAGGGCGCTTGCACCAGGCAGGCTGGGCAAGGGTGCAGCACCTGTTTGGGAAAGCCTTGGCCCTGACTGCAGCAGGAAGGTGGGGAAAAGCAGCTTGCCTGCAGATCTCACTGGAAAGCTGTGTCTAAACACTGGCCACCTCTATGCACCAGAAGATGCACACGTGCCTTGCCAGGAGATCTGGTAGTGAATATCTCAGAGGAGAGTCAGGGGGACAAAGACGAAGCTTTGATCTGCCACATCTAAGGGGTTTGCCTTGTGAAGCCTGGATCAATCTGACAGTGTCTATTATAAAGGGGGTTATGCCAACCTGTCTCATGTTTTATCTTTCAAAATCTCCCCTTGTTGCTGCCTTGGGAGTGTTTTCAGGCCATGGATCTGGCTGATGCAGGGCCAGCGCATCCAGAGCTATCAAGGGAGTGAGGGGAAGCATTACGTGAGGGGGATACTGTCTCACAAGGAGCTTGGGGCTTGGCTGTGGGTGTTTCTGGGTAGACACAATGGCCTTGGATGGGATATGAGGAGAAAGCTGGGCTTTCTGGGGTCTGTCACAGTGTGCCTGCAATGCTGGGTGAGCTTTCCTGTGTCCTCACTCTCGTCCCCACCAAGAGCAGCGCCTTCCTTGCTGGTCCAGTCCTGAACATCCTCAAAGCGCCAGTAATGCCCCTGTGCCCCAGGCTGCAGTTCTGGCCTCTCCTCTAGTCCTGGGCTTGCTTGCTTGCTTGCTTCCACCAACCTACTTCCCACCTGTCTGCATCTCTGCTGCCTGATCTCGTTATGGAGAAGCCATGTGTCCATGCCCAGTGTGACATGGTGCCAGGCTACAGCCTTGTTTAAGGTTAGAGCCCTGCCCTGTCCCAACCACAGCAAGGCATGCCAGGAGGATGTCCCACACCAGGGTGGCTTATGCTGAGCCCTGGTCACCTCTAATTTTGGTAAAAGCCTGCAATTCCAGGCTGTGCTGCAAAGAAGCCACATGCTTGGTCAGCTTTTTTTCCTAGGGAAAGATAAAAAAGTCGAAACTAATTTTTATTCATTTTTTCTCAAAGAGAACAAGTGTCTACAGCTGGAAACTCATGAAAAGCACACAGAGTGTTAGGAATCTTTAAAAGAGTGGGACACTGATTTAAAAAAAATCTTTTATTAAATTAAAGTCCCAATCCTGCACATTCAAGCAAGCAGGTGAATTTCTGCAGTTGCCCAGAGCCGTACTAAAACCTCTGAGTCTGTGGATGGGTTCAGAAACCAAGTGGTATGGGTAGATCTGCAAGATCATGTAGTACCATTTCTTAGTTGTATTTTAAAAAATTTTTTAGATGGGATAATGTAGGGCTGATTTCAAGGGTGTTCAAGATCTGTAAAATCCCAAACTGATTTTGGAAAGTAGAGATTTTTTCTCAGTTATGCAGAGGTGCATCATTGTTTATAATGACCTAATATAGGCAGCTTACTTAGTTTATTCTTCTGTGTCTGAAGTGCATACCTTGAAGCTCTTAGAGATCACACAGTGGTTTGAAAAATGTCTTATACTGATACAAAATTTATTTAAGCTCTCTAATCATAACTCAAATTGCATAAATCAACTCAGTAACTTCGTAATAAACTCGCACTCCTGGTACTTGTCAGGCCCCGGTGTTTGAAGCACCACAGTGTGCCCTGAAGAGCAATCAGCCCAGTGTATCAGGGACTAATTGCAATGAGAAGATGTCAGAAAACGCCTTCTCTCTTGCCTTGAACTGGAGGTGTGTGCTGCTGTGGTGGCGCAGGAGGGAGGTGGTCTCTGGGCTAAGCCAGGCTCAGTCACCAAGGGCTTGGCAGGTTCATACCAGTCCTTGCAGCCTGCGGGCGAGTGGACACGCTGTGGGCTCCTGGTGTGGAATGCTGCTTGTTGGTGTTTTCTGCAGTAGCTTGTTCTTCCCAGCACCTGCAGAATGCAGTGCAGAAGCCCTGTCTCTGTGGGATCAAGGCAGAATTGGAAGGGGGCCTCCAAAAGGAAAGTTTGTTACCCTCTTATCAAATGCCAATGTGTATTAAAACAAACAGTAGCAAGGGTAATGCTAATCTCTGCTTCTGACATAACCATCACCTGCAGCATGGGCACCACATCCTGCTCTGTTGTGCCTTGATGTAAATCTCCATGGGGGCATCCCTGGAGGACAAGCAAGGGCACATATCCTTGTGAAACCACTGGGTTAGGGGTTATGGCGGTGGGGTTGAACAGGATGGAGAGGAGCTGCTGACCTATGCTCTTGGTAGCTGGTGAAGTGACAAGCGCCAGGGATTTTGCTGCTGTGATGTGACTGCTGAAAATGGTTGTCTGGTATGATCATTAGGATGGGGGGGCAGAGGGTAGGGAAGGTTTAGATCTTCTTTCTCTGAAGTGGCAGAGTTTGGCCGCGGCTACAAAAAGACTGCTGTATAGAGAGCACAGGTGGGGTTAGTGGTGTTAAACATTTCTTAGGTGTTGGCTTAGTGTGTCTGGCTGACAGGCTCAGTTAAGGTTTCCAGGACTGAGGTTAGGAATGGATTTCCCTGCAGGTCAGACTGTCAGGAGTGGATGGGATCCTGTTTCTGCTGCCGCACGTGTGTGTTTGCGAATGTGTGCGCATGTACACGAGTGTGCAGTGTGCCCAGCACCATCTTGCCTCTCCTCTCTGAGTGGGGACTTTTGGCAGTGGCGATGCTCTCAATGCTTGTCTTCCTCAGGAATTTTTTTTTTTTCTCATTGTTTTGCCTTTAAACCCACTCTGAGTTTGGCAGCAGGGGTGGGCAGAGGTAGAGGGCAGAGTAACTCCTTACAGACTTTCAGACTGGGTTTTCTGGCAAGGCTGCAAGGATTTGGCTTGGACTATAGGGGTCCATTTCAGGTCGGGGGTCAGATATGCCTACATTGGTGTCTTTGCTGCTTTTCAGTGATTGCTATTCAAGCAACTGTCCCAGCTTTGATTTTTTTTCCCCCGGTGACAGCAGGGAGAGAAGGGGACTTTTAAGCTTATGTAAATGAGTAGTGGTGTCAGTAATCAAATCATGCGAGATGCAGGGGAACCATCACAAGGTCCTGACCCATCTATTGACCTGAGATTGAGCAGCCTGTAGGCCTTTGCAGAAGAGCTAGCAACATTGTCTCTTCTCTGTTTCTAGAAGATTCCCATCTTCATAGCTACATTTCTTTCCCATATCATCTCTCCTTTCTGGAGGCAGAGCCTGGGGCATCATCACACTCCACATAGCTTCAGCTCCCTTCCTGTTTTTGTTTTTGCCAAGAGTTAGTTTGCTCCAAATGCGTAGCTGTGCTTATGCAGATTATCTCCTTTGGAGGGATTGAGGGGGAGCAGTAATTTTTAGGGAGGAGAGAGGTTGTAGCTGTAACTCTTGATGTTCCCCAAAGCTCTTCATATTGTGTTCCCTTTAGATGTGCTGCTTACTGTCTCCACCTCCCCATTTCCATTTTCACCCCGGGGAATCTCCTCTCCAGATGTGAGTGGTGACAGTGAGTTGGGAAAAAGTCTGGAGGTGGGGTGAGGATGCTTGTGCAGAAGTGGGAAGATGCATTCAGTGCTGTGCTGTGGCAGGGAGCAGGGATTCTCCTGGGGTCTCCCCACTCCTTGTATGCTGCTGTTTTCCTGCTCTCACTCACTCCAACAAGTCCTGAAGGGACACTGGGTTGGGCTGGGCACCGGGATCGAGACAAAAAGGGCAGGGAGGTTGATCCAGGAAGGATGGTGTGAAACAGCAGAGCTTCTCACTTTTGTCTTAGCCTGGGTGGGAGCAGACCCAGGCTGCCCTTTTCCATCCACTCGTACAGGTGCAGTGCTGGCAGCTGCAGCACTGGGCGTCTGTCCTTGTGGTGGGCAGGAGCTGCAGCTCTGTTGTCCCAGCGTGGGCTTCTCTGGAAGGCATAGTTGAGGTATTTGCACATTTTGTCTTTCCTGCTAGCACTCATATTCTGGCTCAAGGGCTAAGAGTGTGAGGATGGCCTCAAAGCCATCATTGCTGGTAGCCTATGACACCACTATCTTCCTCTTCATCATCCTCATTTGACCGTCTTACTTGCCATGTTCATTGCTGACCTGGAGGAGGGAGTAAACAGCACATTAATGACTTCCCTGGATGATGATAAACTAGGTTTTTGCCTGCCAGTGAGGATGCAGCAAAATAACACAAAGGGAACTAGTGAGGTCAGAAAGATGGGCAGAAAATAACTTCATGAGATTAATCTTAGGAAAAATGCAAGCTAATGCATCTGGAGGCAATCAATAATCTGAAACATGGGGTCTGAGAACCTGGTGAGAGGCAGGGAAGGGACTGCCCAGGTCACAAGACCGAGGCACATCAGACATGGACTCACAGCGTGACAAGGCCAGCAAGAGACATCAGGCCGGTAGCCCAGCCCTGCGGCCGGCCCGGGCGCCAGCCCCGCGGGAAGGTGGCACTTGGCACACCAGTACCGGCAGAGCACTTGGCACACCAGTACCAAGAGGCGGCTTTCAGCGACATCACGGAATGACTGCGGGGCTGAGGAGATTAATTTATGAGCAAGGATTAAGTGCTAAAGATGTGTGGCTTGGCCAAGCGGTGGTTTAAGTGAGAGGACATGACAGGAATCCTCTCATGTGAAAGGTGTCCGTGTGCACGAGGAGGAGGAATCACCGGGAACTGTGCAGACCAATGCAGTGCACAGGGAGAGAGTGAGGCAGGTTTGAAAGGGAAAACACTGACTCTGGGGAAGGGTCTCCACATGGATGGGTCTGTTATGGTATGGAGTCATCCCCAGCAGGAGATTTTTAGAGCCTGTTTATTTGGAGCACCAAAAATGCAAATATTTTGTTGAAAACAAGTATGTAAATTCTCTGGGAAGCAGTGGGATAAGGTTAAGGTTTTCGGTAGCACTCACCTCTGGGTCTCAAACACTCCACATTGTTAAGGTCAGGTGAAGATTTTCCAGTGGATAATTTCTTTCTTCTCTGTATCACCTACACTCAAAGTGACCATATTACTCCTACGCCTTTTCTTCTCTTGTTGTTTACTTTTTCTCCATCTCTCCAGCAACATTTTTACTGGGCTCCCTAACATCTCCGTTTAGCTTGGCCAAAGGCTTCTTAGCAACGTAAGCAGATCCCCACTTCGCTGTGTCAGGGGCAGGAACCAGAGGCACGGAGAGGATGGGGCTATCCCAGGCAGACGATAGGAAAGTGATACAGTGGACATTGACTGATGATGAGGGTGTGTGTGTCCAGGAGATCAGGGCTTGCTCTTCCTACACCTGCGAAGTGCTGCCTGCAGTACAGGTTAAAGGCAGGGCATTATTGAGACTTCAGGATAGATAGTTTGCTTATTTTGTCCTATTCCAGCTGGACTGCTCCTTCGCCTGCTCAGTGGGATGCAGGAATTTCTTCTGCTCCCTGTCCTGAACAGGAGGAGGTGCGCAAAATCACCAGGGTGAAAAGGCTGAGGCTGTCAAGCGCTCCAGCAAATCTGGCAGAGGATAATAGCATGTGTGGAGAGAAGGCACAGCAATCAATCAGCATGCAGCTGAAAGGCAACAGGTCGTGGGCATTTGACCAGGGCAGGGAAGCTGGGAGACCTTGGCTCTGGTGCAAGCCACGGATGTCATGCTTCGAGGGCATATGGTCACACCAGCATCTGCGAACAATGGATTCGGGCACCATTTGGAACACTCCCTGCTGGGTTTCTGCCATGTCCCGTTGCATTTGGAGGTGCTGAGATGACGGAGATGTAAAAGCTCCTGTTTCAAATTAAGTGCTAATAAAAGTGACCCTGCTCCTTACTGGCAGTCATACAGCGCCATGCACACACAAGCAGATGAGAACAGGCGCTGTCTCACACGAACAGGCAGAGAAACAGGCTAGTGCCAGATGAACACAAACACAGAGGCAGCCGGGTACCACTAATTATATTGTACCACGACAAACGCTCCAAATGTGAAACCTGTATGACTAACACATCCCTGCAGCCAGACGCACGCATCAAAGGTAACGCTTGCCAGTTATAGCAACAAACAAATGCGGGCTCACCGCCGTGTTCAGCAGAGCGCCCCGGGAGGCTCACACAGCTGCCGAACGGGGTCACCCACACGCATTCCTAAATACGCCACACAGTCAGAGACCTCCTGAAATAAGTCTGGGCCTGTACGAAGCTGGCCGAGAAAGCCGTGCCCCCAGATGCTTGTCAGCTTTTGGATGGATGATAAATAAATATGTGTGGCTCAGGTGCAGCTGATGGGACCATCTTGCTCTCCCCTGGAACGCCAGCTGGAGGTTGTCATTTTTGTCCCTCTTCCGCAAGGGTGTTAGCAGGACAGAGTGGCTGCTGTGCTTCCTGCTGCTTCTGAGTAATGGGTGACTGATGGTGATGGATGGTCTGGAAAAGACTTGTGTGCCCTCAGAATGGAAGGTGCTGTGTCTACATTGAGCTGCTCTTAAAGGAAATATACTCTGCATGTTCATTTCTGATGTGTACCCCAGTGTTGTCTGTGTGAGCAGTGTGCAGGCAGGAAGGAACAGCTCTGAGGCAGTGTGGGCTGGCACGGGATACAGGATTAGGGATGATGATGGGGAAGGTGAACTCTGAGGATGGTCCCACATGACAGTGGAGTTGTCATCCTGCCGGACTCTGGATGGATCCCCTCCACCACTGGGATAGTGCTCTGGGGACCTCTCTCTGGTATTTCCCTGTCCTGGCTGGCTGCAAAAGACCCTTTCACTGCCAAGCTGCAATAGTCCAGAAAGGCCTGCATGAGCCTTGTAAAGGCCCCATCAGCCCTCTCCCACCCATGGCCTGTGTCGGCCCCTCTGCCAAGGGAGCAGTGAGGAGCTGGAAGGCTGCTTCAGCTGGAGCGTGGTGCCTGCAGGACACCTTGGGCTGGCTCGCTCATGGCAGGTTGTGGCACTGACAGCCCTGGGATGCCGGTTGCAGCCCTAAAGGGGGAGTGCGTGGGGGAGTGCGTCTGAGCAGAGACGTCTGCAATGCATGCCAGGAGGTGACATCGGCCTTTTTGGACAGACACCCCTAACCTGTAACACTTCTCCTGCATTGTGATGTTTCCGCCTTTTATTCCTAACCGATTTCCACTTCTCACTAAGTCCACAACTGCTCTTGCTGTTTTAGAGCATCCTTCTCCCTTCCTCCTCAGTAGTCTGGCAGGACCAGGTGCTTTTGGGGAAGGGCTGAGCCAGAGGCTGTCAGCTTCTCTTGTGCTTGCCAAGTCAATGAGCTCTCTGCCAGCACACGTGTCCGGGGCAGGTGTGTGTGCCGGATGCAGCATCAGTGGGTGCTCAGCTCAGGATGGTGGTGGTTTTAAATGGTCCTTGGGCACGGACGGTGCAGACTTAAGACCTGGCTCCACAGAAGGGTTTGGCGCAGGCTGTGCAGGGAGAGAAGCAGGAGGAGCTGCCAGTCCACAAATAACTTCCTTTCCCCTGGGAGGGAAGTGCAGCAGGTGTAGCATTGCTCCTCCAGTGGTATGTGACTTTTGTAGATGAATGTTTTTGTGTATTTGGGGGACATTTGGCCAGAAAAGTCCAGGGTAGGGAGGATTTGATTTTTTTCTAATGGGTCTGGCCTGCTGCACCAGCTGGGGTTAGGCTTGCCTGAGCAAAAGGCTGAGTAAGAAGAGCATGCATCTGGCTACCCCATAACCATCCTCTTGTATCCTTGTCCTCTTGGATTGCCCTTGTCACAGTAAGTTGCACTTGCACAAAGGGGAGGTTAGAGGCATTCCAAAGGCAAGTTCTGGGGATTTATAATTCTGTTGAGTCTTACTATAATTGTCTTTTATCTGTGTAGGAACCCTCTCCACTGATGCCCATTTTTCTGGGTATGCAGATACATGCATTTGCCAAACTCATTCCTCATTTTGATGTAAACAAGGCTCCCATGGGTTGAAATACTGTAGCAGGGCTGCCTCCAACAAAGTTACAGAGCAATGCTACAGCATGGGAAGGCCAGTGATTGCAATCGGAGAGAAAACAGCAGCATTGCATGAGTTGCAGGCTGACCAAAGTAGGGGAAATAGCTGATTCCAACCTCCACATCTGAAATGGTAGCGGAGGGGACCCTGGACCTGCCTCTGGCAGGAAAACCACTCTACTCTTCTTTGAAGTTGAGATGGGAGGATTGACTGTGTGAAGAGCTTGGAAGTGCCCCACTGCTTGATTTTCCCCTCTCTCTCTTTTGACACAGAATATTAACCCTGCTTAATGTAGGAAATACATCATGATCACAGCCTTGGGAGGCAGAGCAGCATTTAATCTCAGGAAGGTAACGAGTATTACTCACATCTCCAGTGGGGCAGCTGTCATTCAAAGACTGTATCTAGCTCCAGGACTTCCAAAGGGATTCACCTGGCCCTGTGTCCATATAAGCCCTAATGAGTCAATCTGAGCTGCACAAATTAGAGTGATGAACTGTCTGTGATATACACACTACCCAGTTTGTGCACGTGTGTTTCACATGGGCAGAGCAGCATCCCTGAGTCCCAGCTGCATCTAGCAGTGGTGAGATGGAGAAGAGGCCCTGGATGCTTGCTGAAGGGAAAGCAGGGAAATGCTGATGAGGTTGTTTCTCCTATTCCTTTTCTCAGTTGTACTGGTAATTATGAAGCTTTGTACATTGCAGTTTGGAACTGTCATGCCCTCATCAGTGTGCATGCTCTGAGCACCATAATAAGTAATTCCTCCTGGCTGTCTCTGCTAATCTTTCTCCTCTGTGCTGTAATGGGAGGGAAGTTGAGCTCAGCCACCTCATGTTAATAGCCTGCAAGGGAGCCAGCTCAGAGCAGGCAATGGAGAACTGGTGGGAATATGGAATGGAAAAGGTGGTACAAGTAGTTGCATGGGTGCCCAGAGTCAAAAATCTGCTGAAAGATTTTTGAAAACAGCAGTGATAAACGGTGAGAAGGATGTACTGGCATGTTTTTCACAGGGCTTAAAAATTACGAACAGCATCCCAAAGCCAGTCAGGAGACATGGTATCTGTTCTTTCCAATAGCTGCAGGCCTTTGGGATAATGAATTCAAAGAGCCTCTCTGCTATCCCCTAAGGGACACCGTGTCTGCTTTCTAAACCCCTGCACTTGCTGCTCTTTATTCTGACAAATACCAAGCCTCGAAGAACAAGCAAAGCTTTGGATCAAAGTGTGTGTTGGAAGCAAGAGGCTGAGAAAACAGGACGGCTAGACAGAGGTTTCAGAGCCTCATCTGGGAATGATGGGGCACTGCAACCTAAGGTGGAGTGGTTGGCAAGCATCTGACAGATGAGTGGTGTGGAGAGCATTGGAGATCATGGATCCAGCAGTGTGAGCATCAAAAGGCTCACGGGCTGAAATGTCAAGGATGCATTGCTAAGGCAGGGCAGTGTCAACAGAGGTGCACACAGGCTTTGTGATCCAAAAGTGAAGAGAACTGAGACAAGTGCCAGGGAGGATAACCTATGGCCAGTATGCGAGGAGACGAGGTCTGTGCCATGGACAGACACATCCTTTCTTGCTGCTGATCATCCCTGTCTGTACTGCAGTGGGTCTGAGGGCTCTTGTATGGCTTTTAAATCTGTACTTGCAGCATGGGCACTCTAGATGGTTGAATATGCCAGCAGGATGAAGGGAAGAAAACGGGCAGCCATTGGCCAAGCTCTCTTTCCTAAGAGTGTTGGTGTAACACCCGTCCTTGGAGTTTATTTCATTCCCCTCATTTTGACAAGCCACTTACACTCTGCTATTGAATGGACAGCACCCAGGCAGTAAAGTGATGATTTTTAGCAAAAGTTTGGTGCTCTGCAGTGTGCAGGAGTGTTGTGGTTTAACCCTGGCTGGCAGCTAAACCACACACAGCTACTTGCTCTCTACTCTCCAGCTGGGATGGGAGGAGAATTAAAAGAGTAAAAGGGAGAAAAAGGCAGAAAAATGAGATAAAGGCAGTTTGATAGGCAAAGCAAGAGCTGTGAACTCAAATAAAGCATAAAAAAGGAATTTATTCACCTCTTCCCATGGGCAGGCAGGTGTTCAGCCATCTCCAGGAAAGCAGGGCTCCATCATGCATAACACTGACTTGGGAATGCAAAGTCTGTCACTGCAAATGTCCCCCTTTCTTCCATCTTCCCCCAGCTTTATATGCTGAGCATGATGTCATATGATATGGAATATCTCTTGGGTCAATTTGGGTCAGCTGTCCTGTCTGTGAACCCTCCCAGCTTCTTGTGCATCCCCAGCCAATTCACTGGTGGGGTGATGTGAGAAACAGAACATGCCTTGATGCTGTGAGAGTGCTGCTCAGCAGTAACTAAATCCTTGGTTTTACCAACAATGTTTCCAGTGCAAATCCAAACCACAGCCCTACTCCAGCTACTATGAGGAAAATTAACCCTTCCCCAGCCAAAGCCAGCCCAGGCTGGCAGTGAGCTTGAGACCTGCTCTTCTCATGCCCACCCACACTCTCTGACCATTCTGTTTAGTGAAATAACTTTTGCAGCCGGTGTTCATGGTGTTTCCACTGCGCCAGCAGAGGAGAGCTCAACAAGCTTCAGTAAAAGATGCTGAATGTTTAATCCCACTGCTGGTTCATGTTCCAGCTCCCTGTTTGAACGAGTGACGGTTGCGTGTGGATTTGACACGCATTTGTCAGTGTCAGTCCGACGGAGCCTGTGCGATGGTGTGACACAGGGACAGCCCAGGGTGCCCTTGGATGGGAGAGCTGGGTCAGCAAAGCTGAACCTGGAGTTGGCAGGACCCTGTTCGGTACTGCAAGGGCAGGATGTCTCTGTTGTGTCAGGATGGACCTATGCTGTTCAAAACACTGTGCTCTGTTATGGTGCTCAGGCTGCCCTCCAAAAGAGCTGGCACTATCCTCTGAGATGGTGCAGCTCTGTGACAGGGTGTCTCAGGGGCTACAGGGATGGTTTAAATGGTGAAGAGGAGCAGCCAGAGGAATCTTGGTGGAGAGAGGGACTGGCAGAAAAGAGCTTAAAACTGCTTCAGCACCAAGTGGTTTATCATTTGTCAGAGCCATCAGTCCTGCAGCTCTCCCCTGCTCTGGACTTGCTAGGAGAGCACAGATGTGCTGTGCTCTTGCTGCTGATTCCTTGTGGGATTTAATTTCTCTTCCTCGCTTCCTCTCCAGGGGTTCTCGCTTGTGGCTGGCATGGCAGAGTACGTCCCTCAGCCCCCCTCCACCTGGCCTGCAGGCCCACAGCCCCCTCACACTTCTGCCATCTGCCCACTGGAGCCTGTGGATCTGGGGATCTCGGAGCAACAAACGCCACCAGAGCAGCCGCCGTCCTCCCTGGAGCTGGGTGAGGATGAAGAAGTCACCTCCCCCCCGGATCCTGATGTGCCCTACCCAGACTTGGCCCCAGTTGTCTTCTTCTGCTTGAAGCAGACCACCAGCCCCCGGAGCTGGTGCATCAAAATGGTGTGCAACCCATATCCTTTCTGAGCTGCCCCTTGTCCCTCCCCGCCTCTGGCTCCCTCCTGCCCCGTCCTACCCTCATCCTGCCCTCCTGGGGTGCCTTGCAGGTAAGGAATAACTTTTATTACATATTTAATGACCTTCTTTGTTCATTGCTTGTGTTTAAACAGAACCTTTGCTGTTTTAGTGTGTGATCAAAGGAAATTGATTATGAAAGAAGGGACTTCAGAAAGAGCTGCTGACAGTCCCAGACACAGGGACTGGGTGTGGGGAGAGTGGAGGTGTGAGGAGAGGTATATTAGAAAGCCTGTTCTTCCCCTTCCCAGCTCCCTTTTCGCCTGGGGCAGAGTAGGACTTGCTAGCCCAGGAGCTTTTCAGACTGCCATGAATGGTGGAGGTATCTGAGAACACAGGCTTTACTGAGAGCTCACCTTGCCCTTAGTGAGGGAACCACCACTCCTTCTGCACCCTGATGGCAGGGATACCGAGGTGACCCCTTGCCTTTCCATTTAGCGTATGTCACTGTCCTGCCAGGGTCTTGCTGTGCTGTCTGGCCAGGAACGAATGGGAGAGTTTGATGCTGTCCTCCACACAGCCTGGGAGAGATCTCTGGGACATAGGCATGTCCTCCTTTCCAGAGTCAGCAATCACACACACATGTTATCATTCGTACTCAGTGCCTTGAAGGCGGGAGGGCCCCTGCAGCCCATCAGAGCAAACGATGGCCACCTGCACAGCTCATCACCAGGAGCCTGCCCGGTGGGCTCTGTGCCGCCCTGTATAAAAACCAGCTAGAGAAGGGTTGTTGCTTTTTCAACTGTGGGGTTGTTGACGATGTGGAGGAAATAGAGAAGAAGATGAGCCATCAGAGAGGTTAGTCCAAAACTTTACGTGAACATTTTTCTAGCCAGAAATCTTAAGTGACAGCATTTGCTACCTGGAAGTTTCTTAGCTCCTTGTTAGGTGGGTATTATCTATAAGGATGTGTGTTCTGGTTTTGATGTATAGGCTTCTAGATTAAATCTGAGTGTCTGGGCATACAGTGGAGACTAGCAAAATGCTTCCAAGAGTATTTTCAGCTTTAAGAGCCAAATTCTGAATGAGGACTTGAGGTAGTGTCAGCAGTAACAGCTGACCTTAAATGGATGAGATTTGTTTTAATTTCAAGTAAGTAGGTAAAGGTTTGTGTTTGATCTCTGAGCTCTTGTCTTAAAGTTCAAAAGCCACTGAAGAGGTGTTGCAGTCTCAAACACAAGTTATGGCTGAGAACACATTGGAGATTTAGATATTCTGGTTTTCTTTCTACTTGCTAGTCTATAAAATTTTAAAACTTCGTATTGAATTATGCATTGCTTTTCTATCACTGTGTGCCTGTGTTAATTCTTATGTCCTGGGAATATTGTCTCAGCATGTGGTAGAGCAGAACTCAGAACAGGACTCAGAGTAAAGCATGAGATGTTTGTGTCATGATAAAAGGCTGGATTTGGGACGTGAAAGAAGAGTAGCAGCATGGGTTTGGGATGAAGGCTTGCTTTTGGATGAGGGAAGGAGGTTGTGGTGGAAGAAGACAAGAACCTCTCCTTATTTCTGGCTAAAAAGTCACTCAAAATAATCCCTTCAATCTAGTATGTTGCAAGGAGTTTGCTTTAAGTTGTTGGAAATATTATTCAACAAATTGGGCTATTTTAGTGTTTGAATGTTACTTTTGTCCTAATCTGCAGACAAGTGTGCTCTTTGACCCAGAAAAGGACTTTTTCTTATTAGAAACTATAAAAAGAAGAAAAAAAGCCTCATCCAATCACCTAGTGGTGACCTTACATGTGGCTACAGGTGCCACCAGGGAGTGAAGGGCAATGGTGAGGCTGCTGGAAACATTTTTGGAAGGGCTGTGACAGACCTGAGGTTTCAGCTCAGCTAAATGAAGCTCAGAGAGTACATGACTAGTGGAGACTGAGAGGTGAGGATTCAGCCCCTCCTTTCTTCAACCCATTGTGCTCCTCTTTTTAAGTGGATCATGTAATAAATAATTCACTTTTTTTCTCAAATGAGGGATTGTTTCTGCACCTTGAAGATTTTGTACGTGTAATCATGGGCTCTTGGCATCACACTTTTTTTTAAACAGCACCATAGAGAGGACACATTTGCATGGCCTGATGGCAGATGCCTAGCTGTGGCCTCCTCCCTGGCTGGGAATCAGCACCTTCATAAGAGATACTTCCAAGAAAATCAAATCATGTCTTCTAGGAATTGATATGCTTGCCTGCTTTTCATCCTTGTTATACTGAACTGTTGGGTCTCCAATGTGCTTAAGCTAAGCAGGGGCAGGATGAGTCACTGTCATAGGTCAACACTTGGCCTTTCGTGAAGATTCAGCAAAAAGATGGGGTATTAATTAAATGCCTATTAATCTTCTTGTGGAATTTTTTACTAGGCTAGAACTTCATGATCGCTGTTACGGAAGTACTGTCAATGAGATTTAAAATGGAAGCTCTGATAGTTAAGGACTATGTGGCAATTTTTTTAAGCATGAGGTCATTAACCACCAAATTTCAATTTAGGTAATTGCATTCTAACTACTTAAATCCCCCTCTCCTGAAGATTATTTTTCCTTTTGTGAGCAGTCCTGCAATTTTGTTATGTGCTATTAAACAGCTGCCATATTGCTTTGCTGCAGTGCAGTAATAGGAGAAAGAACCACTTATTTCTTTGCTTTAAAATCACTTCTAGAAGTGTGTTAGTGTAGAGATGTGTGATTCTGTCATTGCAAAAGTCGCAGATACTAACTCCCTTGTAAGAAGAGGACTGTGATCCATGTGGAAGTTGGGGTGTTTGTCCCCAAAGGGAGTATTTACTGTGCTTTTTGCCATTGTAGTGTGTGGTGAAAAGGAGCTTGATGCTTTCAAGTTTGGTGATTTGCATATTTTTGGGGTGGCTTTACATACAGCACGAGTGAATGCTTGAATAGCCTTATTTTATTGGGAAGCAGGTTTTTTTTTTATTCCTGATATACCTTATTAGAGACAGGTAAGCTCTGTATCAGCTGGGTATGCAATGCAGCACAACACGTACCTGGAGCTCGGCTTGTCTCCTGATTAGAAAGGAGCTGGTGTGATGCAGCACATGAGCAACCTGCCAGTTGGTTTTAGGTTAATCTGTGCTTTGATAACTAAAGGCTGGACCACTCGGAGTTGTAGATCATGGAGCTCTTGCAGCTACAACATTAATACAGTCAATATATGAAATATGGTTATGAGAATGGCTGTAAGATTTTTTTTTTCTTTTATAAAATCTAAACTCTGTCATGTAGGATTTGAAGTCAAGTTTGGATGGGGAATAGGATGAAAAGCGTAAAAACATGTTTCCAAAACAGCTGTATAGCATTTATCTTATGAATTTATAAAATGTTTGGGACTAAATAACAGGTATGCCACATGGCATCTTACAAATGGATCCTCATGCACTTTGCAAGTTATGAGAAGATTATGACAGATGCCTGGATGTCTGCAATGCTATTTGACTCCTTGAGGTTCCATAAAGACTTTACACTTCATTCATCCTGAGGGTCAAATGCAATAGATTTTGCTTGTCCTTTGAGCCTTCCTTTAAAAGAAGTGCTTCCCAGGAGGCCCAGACCTCCCTTTGCTGTTACATTTATAATATTGGCATGACAGCAAGAGCATGAGCGAAGTGTGCCATTAAAAAATAAAATCAATGCTAAAATTGTAGCACTAATGAGAAAGGCTCTGCAGTTCACTACTCTGTCATTTTCTTGCTTTTTGTTATATACCAACCCCTTGATGAAGTTGTTGGCCATTTGGGCTTCTGTTTTGCTCTCAAGCAGTGAAGTGTTGCATTTCCAGCTGATTTCAGTGGTGTAGGAGCAGTGGGTCAGGTCCCAGATGAGCAAAAGCTTATATGGGCACTTAATTTTTAGTACTGGGAACTGTGTTTTAGAGAGTATTGAGCAGGGCGACTTCTTAAAGCTGGTGTGACTGTGTGCACTGAAGAGCTGCCTTGTAGCTCATTAGCTTTTAAATCCACTGAGCAGGGGCTTTGCTATTGTACCTGCTGCTAAAAATCCTGCCTTGCTCCTGGAGGTACCTCTCTTGTAGCTTTTACTGGCAGCATTGTGAGCTTGGACTACGTGCTCCGTGCACAAGGAAACAGGACTGGCCTTGAGCATTTTGGTTGGAAACAGAGGAAACCTCCACATTTCTTCCCTGCCTGGTGCCGTAGGCATCTTTTATGTATGAGTCAGATGAGTATAGGATGGCTGATGATGGCAATAGTGGTGTTTCATGCTGCCACTGCCCTCTGAGAGCCAAGCACAGACTCAAATGTTGGAGTAGGAAAGAAAATGTGTGCGTGTGGATCGATATTTCTCTTGGTGACAGCAGCGAGTGGTGCCACTGCACATGGGGACTGTGGGCTGCCAAAATCACTGCTTTTTGGGCGCTGTGTGGTGAAGGGGACAACAAATCTGTTGCTCATTAAGATTTGGGTGAATGTGTGTTATATATATATAATATACCCATGTCAAATACCAATTTGGGTGAACTTATATGTGGAAATTCTGTAGTATGTTGTACTTGTTTCTGCCTTAAGCTTGCATACTGTCAAACCCTGGACACAATTTTAGTAACAACTGGATGTAGTTATATAATTAACAAGCAAGATTTGCAAATTTATTGCAAACTTTGTAGTAGCTGACTGTCTTAAGGCTTGCACTCCTGTAATCACCTGAATTTTACTTTTCTTTTTCATGTGTATGTATATATAAATAAAAATAATGGTTTCCTGCATCTCTAGTAGGCAGAGAGAAGCTTGGAAATGTGACCAGAAAGTATAATAATACATCAAAAATTGAGTGGCTTATGAATTTTAAGCAGCATTCATCATTCTTGAGGACCTAGGGATCATGGCTTTCTGCTCTTGGGGTCATCAGTATCAGCTTTTATGTGCATATTTGAAAAACAGTAAAATGTGTATGTTGTTCGTGTGTCTCCATTTTAAAGGCAGCTCTCTCCTGTCTCTCATAAAAACTCTATCTCAGAAGACACTTGAAGAATCTGGTATTTATTTGAGGACTTCTGACAGTTTTGTATCATTCTAGGCAAGCAGGCAGATGTTGCTGCTCTGCCCTCCTTCCATCCAAGGAGGACATATCTGTCCAAGCCACACCAAGTCCAAGATTTTTTTTCCTGTAAGAGGTTATTTAACCCCTCTGCACTCCACAACATGCTAAGTCAACTTTGCAGTCGCTCCTGTTGTGTGAGAAACTGAGCTGGCCAGAGCTCTCCAGTGTTGGTGGCATTGGTGTTCCCCTGGGCATGTGCCAGATGCTTTTCAAGCTTTAAGAGGGAGCAAGACAGCTTTAGGTCCTGCTGGGTTTTCTGCCACTCTGCCAGGCTCCCTACTGGAATGAAGTTTGCTATTAGCAAATAAGAGTGACTTCTAATAAGTCAGTTGTCCATTATCTTGATTAATATTTGAAGGCACCCGCTGCAGTGGATCAATCTATCATCAAGTGCTCTCCTCCCCTTTTGCGTTAGCAATGTGTGTTAAAGCAGATATGTCCTACCCCTGTGAACTGACCCTTAATTTCCCTGTTAATTCTCCCCTTGGAAAGCTGGTTAGGCTTTACCCCATCTAACTTTACCTGTCTGAAACCCATCCAGAGTCTCTGTATTTGACAGACTGCTGGACTGTAGAAGGAAATTCAGTGCGGTTAACTGAACCCCTCACTTCAGAGGGTAAAGAAGGTCTCTAGAAGTTCCTGTTCTTTCTTTAGTGAAAAGTAGTTTCTGGATAGCAGGCTTTGCAGGATAGGGTTTGCATTTAGGATTGCTATGCTGTTTGGTTTCTCAGATGTTCTAGAAGAAGGGAAAGGTAGAGAGCAGGTTTAGTCTTGGATATTGCACAGTCTGAGCATTTTAGTGTTTCCATAATGAAATATTGGGCAATCTTAGTTTTGTGGGAAAAAAAGAACCCCATCCACCTGGACTCTGCATTGGAGAAAAGTAATTCTCTAAATTCCAGCTTTTTCTTAGGCTAGCTGTTTCCTGATTATGTTTGGTAGGCAGGTGGCAGGGGAAGCATGAGACAGCTCAGGGCCTTCACAAGTAGCTGGGAAGCAAGTTGTCTCCACAAAACTAGTGACAAGGGAGAGCCATTAGTGCGGGTCATTTGATGTGCAAATTTATGAGGAGAAGTTTAGAGGAACCATTTGCACAGTCAGACATGGCGTAAATGGAATTTAAACTCATGCATTGTCATTAGTAGCACACGAGGGACGGATATGTTTGAAGGGGATTTGCATGCTTGAGATCTGTAAGAAATTGGCTGGGTTGTATGTATGTGAGATGTGTGCAATTCCAGGCAAGTGGGCAGATGTAAAGGGATGAGGTCTAAATTTGGCTGGCTTGCAAGATGGCCCCGTGTATCTAAGCACAAATGTTGAAACAGGATAAATCCCTGCCTCCCATGCCTTTAGCTTATTCCCTGGAGGTTTTTTTTTAATAGTGAGAACTCAAAGACAGTGGTTTGGAAATGAAGCAGGACAACAGCATACACAAAACCAGGGCTCTGACTGAAGGTTTAATGTTCCTGGGGCCTAACAAAATTGGAGATAAGGCTGAAAATTTGTGGTGCATCTGTCTTCATTCAAAGCTCTAAGCATTTTTGCTGTTCTTGAAGGACAGATTGCTACTGCTGGAGGAAGGGCTAACTGCAGAACACAGAGGAGCTTGTGGTTTAGGAGAGGCGTATTTCTGCTGTGTGTTTGTACTGCCCTGTTTCCCTAATATGTTACAAAAGTGATAAAAGCCCTTCTAGACCTCTGTCCTCTGATACTTCAGGGAAGTGGGGCTAGGATGCTTGCTGCAACAGCTTTTGATGAGGTGCCTTAATATGGTCCCTGGGTTTATGGTCAATGAATGTGGAATGTGCAGGGAAGCAGGTGAGAGAGTGTAGCAGATGCCAGTTGTATCCTTGACTGGTATAAATCAGTGTTATTCTGTTATACCTAGTAAAACCAGACCTGCTTGCATCAGCCATTACTCTTCAGGTGAGGCTGGGGAGATTGGTCTTGTCTTGCCATACAGCATCAAGTATTTGTGGCAATCTGGGGGTATCTGGTGGTGCTAGGTCAGAAGAGAGGGATGATGTGCTCAGCTGGGATACAGGGATGGTAGCAGTGCCTGTGCTGGGGGACCTCCCCATCCCTCTGAGGAGTGCATTGTTGAACCGAAACAAATGCTGAAAAACCTTTCTGGAGCATGTTGTGCTTATTCACTGGAATATATTTTGCCTTGGAGATGAGAACCATTTATTCTTTGAGAAATGGTCAGTTTGCCTTTTTCAGCCTTCATGAACACTGCAGCAGGGTGTGTGAGTGCCAAAGGGGCTCTTGTAGGAATAGAAAGGGCAATAAAAATGCTCATTTTGAGTTCAAGACCTATAAAATACTCTGTATACCTATAAAATACCTGTAATTGCATGTCTCGTTATAACAATGTGAATTAATGAAATTAACCACTAACAAATTGACTAGCTGCCTATTTGAGGACTTGACACTCTTCCCGCCCTGGACCATGGGAAAGGGCCTGCAGCTGTGGGTTGTGAGCATAATACTTGACAGGAGCTGCTTCAGGTGAGGAACAGTTAACAGAATTGCAGCTCCTCTGCAGCAAGTGGCCTGCAGCTGGTCCCAGTATGGCTAAGATGAAATGATGAAAAACTTGGTCCATTACAGACCTGTGGAGAGAACCAGGAGCAAAGAGTCTGCCAAGCTGTCAGCCTCTAAGCTGGAAAGATCTTTATAGTCCTGGAGAGACACTAGCTTTGGATAGGCACTCTCTTTCGGTGTAGGAAGGCTCTAGTCCAGCATAGGATGGACCAGGCTCAAGCTTGCCCCCACTTCTGTCCTGTGCTTGCTTTGCCCACAGGTCCTGGTTTGCCCAGAGTGCCTGGGTCAGCCCGTTCCTGGAGTGCCTGTGTATTTCTGTGCCTCTGCCTCCCTGCTGCTTCCCTGCCTGCTGAGAGGCAGGGCTGAAGGAGGTCCTGATTGACAAGTGCTTCTCTTAAATGGGGTTTTGCAGCCTCTGGCTGGTGGGGGCAAGGGGATGAGGGCTGAACAATATTGGGAAGGGCCACCAGCAGGGGCTGCCTGTTCAAAGGGACAGACCCGGTGGTGGATTGGGCTTGCCCTGCTCTTTGTCACTGCTGCTCCTTGGGCTGTGAGTTTGTGCTGTGCTACCTCCTGTCAGCTGTGCCCCTCCACCGGGAAGGGACTGCTGCCCTACCTGCCTTGCCTCCTTAGAGGGGTTCTTTGGGCTCACCTGTGGAAACGAGAAGGAATCATCTCACTAAAAGCTTTGGTGGAGGAGACAGGCTAGCTCAGGGGGATATTTATTTATTCTGTGTGGAGAAGACATCAGAGTTGTGACCAGCAGCCAGGGAATGAGGTTGAGATGAGCAAGGAAGGCAGATGAGAGTGCAGCTGGACTTGTAAAATGAGAGATGAAGTGTGATGATGAAGGTGTAAGATACTGATGGGGAGTGATAAGTGGAGGTTATCTGGGCTGGGGACAGATGATTCAAATCCCTACTGACCTTGGCAGGCATCTCAGCAAACCCTTGAAATCAATGGTATTGAAGGTAGCTGATAGATCTGAGACAATCAGCATGAGTGCTTGATCTTTGACTGCCATCAAGGACTGGTGAAGTAAGAGGATGGTGTGATGTCCGTGTAAGCCTTCTGTTAGAGGACCTGCATAGGTGTTTGGATGGCTTGGCTGGTCTGAGGGATGGTGTTTGAGTGCAGTGCTGTGGCTGGAGCAGCTTTCACCTGCCCATCCTGACTGTAAGGTCAGCATGTGGGGATGGAAAGCTTAGCTTGGCCTCTCTGCCTTTCCCTTCTCCAGCTTTCTCCGTGCCCGTTGCATCAGTGCAGATTGGGGAGGGGAGCAACTCCCTCAGGCGGGATGGGGGATGCGCAGAGCTGTGATGTGGGGGACCATCTGTCCCCCGAGACAATGGTGCCATTTACACTTACGTACTGCAATTCATCCAAGAGGAAAGATAAATCTGTCCTCGCTAATGATACATCACACTCTTTGCTTATCCTTTCTTCCTTAAGTTTCCTCTCCCCCGGTCTCCCCTTGTCATCACCTACTGTGCTTCAGTCTATAAAAGAAGCCATTGCTCCCCCTCCTTGAGTGTGATTTGATGCTTCTGAGTCCCTGCAACTCCTCTAGCAGACTCCCCTGTGACTAGCCACCCTGTCTATCCCTTTTCCTCTCTGTCTATGGCAGTCTGTCATTTTCCCCCCTCTTTTATTATTTCTCTTGCTGTCATTCCTGTGTTTTGCTGCTAGCAGCCTGTCTGCACTGACTGTTCCTGCCCTTGAATTGGCTCCTTCTGTAAAGTACCTCTCTTGGCTGGTGTTGCGGACAACCGGCTTCCTGGGTTGAAAGGTCAGGGCTTAAAGGGAAGACCTGGAGGTAGGATTTAAACAGAGGACATCACTCATTGGCTTAGTTGAAATGAGGAAAAAGGCCAGGGCTCTGCAGAGGTGTGAGTTTACCTGTGAAAACAGCAGATTTCTGCTATTGCTGGAGGGGATTTCTACATGTCAGGATGGGATTGCTTCTTCCTTGTACTCACAGGCTGCTTCCATCCCCCTTTAGAGCATTCCAGGTCAGCTGCTGTCTTCCTGTGGCATCTCTGACACCCCCATCCTGAACTGTCAGTGTGTGGGAGCACTGTGCTCATTTCTGAGCAGGTGGGTCTACCTGGGAGCAGGGACTGCTGGTAGGTGACCAGCTCCTGAGCCTGCCTGGGTGGCACTTGCTGCTGGATCAGCTGGCCCTGGCCTTCTCTGGGATGTAGCTGGTGCTCTGCTAGCCCCCGCTAACCAGGGCTGGCTCTCGTGGGCAGGCACAGACAGATGTGAGCTCAGCATGCTGGCTGGGAGCTCTGTGGCTGCCATCTCCTGGCCCTGTGCCCCAGCTTGGAAACTGGGCAAGGTGCTCAAGGATTTGCTTACAAAAGTTGGAACAACAGTGCTGTCTCAGCCTTGTTCTTGACCCCTGAACTTTTGTGAGGGCTGTTTAATCTTTATTTTAATAACTTGGTATTGTTTATCACCACCTCCCCAGGGTAGCAAAAAAATGCTGAAATACTACGAGGGCTTTAAGACTGCTTGTAGCAACTGTATGTCGTGAGAGGCAAAGTGAACCAAATGTACCTCTCGGGGGAATTCTCTTCTCAAAGAGTCACGGATGAAAAAGGCTAACATCAGTACAAATTCATCCAGGAGAAAGCTGCTGAATCCAGTGCTTGTAATGCTAGCTCTGAGATTTGCCTCAACAGGCAAGAAGGGAAGGAAGGAAAGAAAGCACATGGTAAAATATTAACCTCCCTATTGGAACAGGCAGTTTGTAACAAACAGCAGCTGTTCTCTTTCATGGCATGAAAGATGTAGGAGCTCAATATTTGAGGGTGGAGAAATATTTTCTTCCATGCAGACGTTGATAGTTTCTCACATCAAAAATCCAAAATATCTGCTCATCTTCTAAGTCCTGCTTATTGTTTGGAAGCATACTGAAACATCAGTACTTGGCAAATCTGCTTTGCCCCGTCATTCACACACCCCAAAAGGAATGCTTCTTGTCTTTACCTGTATCCTGCATCTTGTTTCTCAGCCAAGAATGCCTCACTCTAGTGTTCCCCTAAGAATACCATGTCCTTATTTTCTACAAAATGTTCAACAGATCATTTACCAGCCAGCTAGCAGATGTTAACAAGAATTGTTAACAATAATCAAGCTAAAACATATTTGAGAAAAGTAGGTTTTGTGATGTGTTGCTGTTTTTATGTAATTGTTCCTGTTCACATATTTACCAACTTGTGACGTAATTTTTGCTTTGAGGAAGTCTCTTGGGTTTGTAGGTGATTATGGCAGGCTCTGCTTTGTCCACATGTGAGATTCAGGCCAGACTTTGAAAGCGTTTGTCATGAGTGAGTTATATTAAAAAAGACAGGCTTATAGAAGTGCAACAGCAATAATATATTGCCTTTGGTACTGCCTGATGTTCAGTGCCACTGGCCAACTGTGATATTTCTTAATGAAGGGATTTTTTTTCCCTCAAGGCAATTTTTTTCTTGCTTTTTTCTTTCCCTGTGGCTCCTTTCTGATTAATTTTCTTGACGGAGGAGGATCCTTCCCTGCTTTGGAGTTTGCTCCTCTCTTCTCTGTACTTGTTGACCCACTGTTTAGCAGCCTCTGTGCTGGCAACTGCTCTTGTCTTCCCATCTGGACCCCTCTCTGGAAGTGGGATTTTAGTGAGTGGAGGAGGCTCTAGATGTTAGCCCACTTGTTTTATACAGGAAAATCCTTCAGAGACAGCAGTCTTCTCACTGTTTTCTTGTAGCATTTTTCGCATCCCATGCTACAGCTTCCCAATTTTCTTTTTTCTTGTAGGCTGACCCTGTTATTTTTCCCTGTGTGGACAAACTCCTCATATTATATGTTTTCTTCCTTGCTGGGTGTTGAGTAATGTTTTTCCTTCCTATCCTGCCCAGCAGGATCTCTGAAGAGTCTCACACGGTTCATACGAGGGCCAGAACACAAATAGAACTGAAGAAATGGAAGACATAGTTTCCATTGTTACATGAGATGGTAGCATGGTTTTCAAAAGCTGTCCAATTTTTTCCATTGTAACAGTATTTTTATCCCTTAATAAAACCTTAATTTGAGATCTGGGAGGCAGGGACCAGGAAAAAGTCTGGAGAAAGATACTGTAGTGGGGGACTGAGAAGGCCACTGGATCAGGCAGCCAGCAGGGATCTGAAGTGGAAAGCTTATCCACCAGGTGACTGCCTTCCAGAGTGAAGGGACTGGGCAGCAGTGGCAGGAGGGAGCAGCCTGGAGAGTGGACTGGGTGAGGATAAGGGAGGGGCAGGTAACCAAGCTGGGTGAGAAGGTCTGGATGGGAAGAAGCTGGCTGGGAAGGCTGGGGCAGTGAGCCCAGGTGGAGGCAGGCTGGCAGGGCTGGAGGGCTCAGCCTGCAGCAAGAAGGGGTGAGATGGGAGCACCCCACGCGGTGGGGTGAAGTCATGTCCCTAGCCTAGGGCCTGCATGCTTTGCATTCCCACTTATTTCTGTTTCCCTGCTGTCAGCAAACTCCTGTAAGGCCCACTGGCTACAGAGACGTTGCATTACTGTCTTCTCTGAATACCATCCCTCCCTGTGGGTGCAGGGATCCTGGGGGGGAAAAACAGACCTGAACATGGGAATATGCAATGAAAGGCTGTGTTGTGAAGGTGGTGCGGAGAGGGAGAAACTGAGATTCCACGTTCATCCTTCATTCTGTCTTAATTTATTGGATTGAGTCATATCAAACAGTCTCTCCTGAGCATATTCAAAGCATAGGGTTTTTTCCCACTATGGCAGCTGCTAATTTATCCCCATTTGGATGGGTTGATAGAGGATGAGTGAAAGAGTTCTCGGGTTACCCTGCTGCCCAGTGTGAAAGTGGTGTTTTGGGGCATCCAGCAGCAAGTGCTAGTCAAAAAAACATCTGGGACACTTATGAACAGACAAAATAACTTTTTATTTGCAATCATTGACATTCAACTTAGTTCTTCTTCACAACGGTCATACCTGCTATGTAAGTTTCAGCTCAAGCTGCCAGTCAAATGAAGCTCTAAGCAAATGAGACGGGGTGTTGGAAGGAAGAAGAGTTTGTGGTAGGATTAATTAAAATTAGTGTTATCAGTGTAGCTGCATGCAGCCTTCTACCATATAGGTCAGCTCTCTCTGAAGCCTCAAGTTTCCCCTACAATGCAATAATTAACTATTAAAGTAGGTACTTAAAAAAACCATTCCTCCTCCAGAAACCCATAACCTAGGATTTTTTTCAAAGCACAGAATTAATTGCATCCCTCCACAGTATCTTTGAGGTGCTGTTATTTCTTTAAAATGCATTTACAGCATATTGTGATATGTCACACATCCTTTAAATATCCAATAGCTTTTTAACTTTTAAGAATCTGTTTCACACTTAGTGACATGTCTGTAATGCATTTTTCTGGAATGTGTGGCAGATGTCTGGGGAAACTGTTTTCTCCCATATGGGGGTTATTTTACTGGAAAATGAAAGAGGGTTGACACTTCATTTGATTTTCCTGAGCTGTCACATCAGGGATTCTCTATCTGGGTGTGAGACATGAATCCAGATAATACGTAAACTGCACGAGGCAAGATGTGCTACCTTCCCTGGATGAAGGGGGACTTCCCATTGGAGAACATCCTCCGAGGGCTACAGGGGGGGAAAACAGGATGGGGAGGTCTGCTCTAGGATACGCTGCTCCATGGGACTTTTCAGCATTCTCTGGATGTACAGAAGTAACATTGTCTGTACTTGGACCTTCCTCTATGTAGAGGAGGCAGGTGGCAGCTTTGAGATTACTCAAACCTTAAGGAAACCCCTGGTACTTGTGACCCAGGTTCCTGAAGTGAGCTGGCACTTCAGGGTTGTGTGGTGCTGAATTTGACTCCTAGAGAGGAGTCATAAATGCCAGGACTGCAATCACTTTAGATGTGTCAGGCCACCATTGCATGGTTTTGGTTTATGGACAGACAGAAGGGAATTTGTCATTTGTGTTGGCCAACAATCTCTGTCTGCAGGTCTGTGTTTCTGTTCTGACTCCTTCCTCTTTGCTTTGTCTAAATGTGCCTTTGCATCCCGTTGTCCTTGTGCTATGGTGAGTTGTCCCTGCACTTTCTTTCCTGTTCCCAGATTGAGCACTGTGCTTGGGACAGGCCCCTCTGTTGTTTCCCCTGCAATATCAGAGGCAGGGGAGGGGAGGAAGTTGAGCAGAGAAACTGCTGCAAGCCCTTGAAGGTAACACCTGTGCCAACATCGCCCCTGTACTGAGACAGATGCAGTGGGGATAAATACCAGGTGTCTCTTACAGAGTAGTTAAATGCACCAGCAGTCCCTGTTTTGTCATATTGGGGCAGAAGAGCCTTCCAGCTTTACATTTCAGAAGATTGCCCGTGGCATTTGGCACACCCCTCTTGTGCACAACCTGGGAGATACACTCTTGAGTTTCTGGGCAGTAAAAATGCCCAAGAATTATTTGGCTGTGGTAGCAGTCAGTGTCCTTACTGCTGGTATGTGTGAGCACGGGCACACTGCTGTTGAGGCGTTTCTGGGCAGTAAAAATGCCCAAGAATTATTTGGCTGTGGTAGCAGTCAGTGTCCTTACTGCTGGTATGTGTGAGCACGGGCGCACTGCTGTTGAGGCATTTCTGGGCAGAGTTTCTTAGGGACTGAGGAGCACGGCCCTGGGGGAAGCTGTCACTGAGGGCACAAAGCTGGGAAAGCAGGAAGGTGCTGGATATCACATGGAGGCATGCCTCCTGCATGGAAGCAAGGGGATGGGTGGGTGAACGACCTGGAATGTCCCACTCTGGACTGAGAGTGTCAGTGATCCCATCACTGGAAGCAAAGGTGACAGGTTAGACAGCTCTTGTGGAAGACCATAAAAGTAATTATTTCCTTCCTCAGCCACTTGACTTCTCTGGGTACTTCTTCAGCACGATTAAGCTGATTAGTGTCATGCACTTGAGATTTTGTCTTGTACCTATGGCATTTCCCATTCTTGTTTGCAGACGTGAAGGATTTCCTCATCCATTGCCGTGACACCTCTCCCCACTGGACTCAGGATTGTTCTTTTCTGATGATTAATGTTTTCATGGGTCTCAGGTAGCTTTTCAGGAACACAAAGACGTTCCCAGTGGAGGATCTGATGCCAAGTCTTTAGTTGCTGGGTTTAATAGTTATACCTGGGACTAATTCACCCCACTGAATGACCTCTTCTGAGACACTGCTGCTTCCCCCAAATAGATTTGTATTTATAAGCTTATCTCTGCATCCTTTCCCCACCAAATGTGCTGCTCATGCCTGCTGCCCTCAGGCATGTAGCTACAAGCTTGTGCTTGAAAACTGTGGGAAGGCCTCGTGCACCTCATGGAGCCAGAGTGGTTCTCTGAAATGTGGACAAGCAGCAGTCAGGCCACCAAAATGCACTGAGAATTGGCCAGAAGAAAGTATAGGAACTGTTACTTTTACACAAAAGCAATGTATGTATTGCTTTTATACTATTAACTCCTATATTGATACACATACACAATAAAGGTATTTGACTAAGTGATACAATTATTACATAATAAATCATCTGAGTTCTTTATTACTCTAATTTATATGCATCTGTATAAATCAGAGGTGTACTCACCATTCTTTTACTATCTCTGAAAGATGCAGGAGGATTAGAAAACATTTGCATTGATGAGTCTTGGGTAAATATTTGACCTACTGGTGAATTCCTCTGTAATTATCCCTCGGATAGATTTGCTGTGCCTTCCCCTGTGTATCTCTCTGGGTGATGCCAGAGGTATACAGGGAGAAGGAGGGGGGGGGCTTTCACTGGTGTTTAAAATCCTGGGGGAACTGAAAAGGTTTTGAGGGGAAGGTGAGGATTTAAACTTGTTTTTACTGATCAGGTGGTAGAGGTAAGTCTGGAGTAATGAGGAGAGAATAGGTCATGATGATGGAAATTTAGTGGGCTGCTGTGTGTTGGGCTATCTGGAGGACACAGATTGGGAGGGTAGGGACTGAAAGGCATCAGACAGTTAAAATCAGTGAGCTCCCAAATGTTGTTCAGGTGTTTTGAAATCCTAGTGTAAATCACCAGTGCAAGAAATTGTGCTGATGGTGGGAGTGAAGTACTCCCAACTCTTTCTGGGCACCTACCTGTGGGATGACATATCCAGGCAGCCAGTGAAGATGTAAGGTATGATTTAGTTAAAAAATGTGTTGTGCTGCAGGGACTGGAGTTCGAACCCAGGAAATGGGCTGGTAACGAGAGCCTTGTTTTGGCAGAGGTGGGCATAGGGCTGCCCCTGCCTGCTGGCTGCATGCAAGGTGTGTTGAGCCTACAAAGGTGCTGGATTTAGTGCGGGTAGGTGCTCAAGCATTTGAGTTGTATGTACTGTGGTTAATGAACTTGCACCACTCCACTGACTTCCAGAGTTCTCTTTGCTAACCCCAGTTCAGGGCCTCTCCAGGTTCTCAAACTGGGGTGTAAATTTTAGAAGAGAGAACAAGCTCTCTCTTGCAGGACTTTGGCCACCTGTCTTGTTTTGCTCAGGGTGAGTATACCATAAAGAACAGCCTTTGTGTCTGTGCTGGTTTCATGCTTCTGTTCAAACCAGGTGTTTACTGAAACAAAATTAAATCTGAGCTGGCAAGTTGAGTTTGAGTTTCGGCTTCATTTGGCTTGTGCTTTGTTCAGATTAATTCTCCTTTCCCCCAAATGCTCGTACCTCCCACCCCATCCCCCAGACAGGGAGGCAGCTGTTGTCATTTCTCTGCATTCACAAAGGCACAGTGGGAAGAGGAGACAAAGCAGAACATCATCTGCCTTCTCCTCTGGTGGCAGGCAGAGAGCTGAGCTCCCAGAGGAGCTGGTGCCTAGCTGCTGCCTGTGCATGGTGGGATGCTGTTCCACAGGGATGCTCATGTGGCAGGTCTTGCTGGAGGGAAAGAGGAGGAAGGTCCATGAGAAGAGGCAGCAGTCCAAGCATTCTGAAGGTTCCCAGTTTGGGTACTTCACTGGGCCTCTGTGTAGCTGTCCATCTGAGGGAGAACTGCTAGGGAGGGCCTCCTGGGATGGCCAGTCAGCCTGGAGTGTGGAGACAGCACGGGAAGGAGGACCTGGGGGATGAGAGCAAGCAGTGTGTTAGTGCTCCTAGGAGCTGGTATGTCTTTAAAGCTGATGTGTTGCCATGGTGTGCCTGGCAGTAAAGCTCCCTTGTTGCTTCTCTAATTCCATTCAGGCAAAGAAGAATGGTGAGGAGATTAAAAACAATGCGGAGCAAAGGTGCTCTATCTCCTGCTGTAGTGTGCTCTCCTTGGCTCCTGCACCCTTCACCACCTGGGCCTCTCTACAACTCACTCCCCCAAAAGGGTTGGGTAAAACTGCTTCCCCAGTACCTGCCGCCCCAGGCTAATGTGTTGCTTTCGCACATTGTGGGAGCCTGGGAGAACACCTGCCACAGCTTCCGCATGAACAATAAAGCAGAGAGAGAGAAGGGAACTTTCTGGGAAGCCAGGAGTGTGAGTGTAGGACTGGAGGCAGCAGAACCAATGGCAGTACTAAGGTAAACAGGAACAGAACGCGGTTTTTGGAGGTCTGGTGTTAATTAGCTTCCTCTTCAGTTGTTTCTGAGTGTGTTAATAGCCCTGTAGTAGAAATGTCAAAAGATCCTTGACTACAAGATATTACAGGTAACATGACCTAGAAAGATTAGTAGCAAGGAAAAGACACAGGATGCCAGTTTAACCCCATTCATCTTGCTTAGCTCCATGTCTCTTCCATAAAATTTTCTCACCATTGTCCACCTCACGTTGCCTTGTGATCCGACAGTGTCTAGACCTCCTACATGCCGGTGCTTTTGCTGTCCCTGCCTTGGCCCCTCAGCTGGATAAGCCACACTATTCCTTTGCAGGCTGCTGGGGACCAGCCCTATCAAATCTCACTGTCTTCACCCCTTACTCCTCCACACCTTGCTCACTCCGGTCCTGTTTGTGGCCCAATGTCTTGCCCCACTACCTGTCATGGTCTTTTTCTCTCTAAGACCTGCTGTGACACAGGAGTTCCTGTGCAGGCAGAATGGCCCTCACTTGTCTGTGCCTACAATCATCCTCCAACTGCAAAATCACTTTCTACTTTCACTCCCCATATTTCATAGGGAGACAATAGTTGAGACACTAGTCATTGTTGAAGTCATTCCTTCAGCATCTAATATGGGAGAAATAATGTCTAAGGAAGGAACAGTGGTGATAGAGGGAGAAACTGCTGCTGTTCCTCTACATGGGCGTGACCATCCTGTGGTTCTTGAGCAGTTTAGGTGAGGTGGGGTTCCCTTCAGTGGGATGGAGTTGCTGCAGGGGCTCCTGAGTGACCCAAACCCCTGCTCTAGGAGGGAGCAGCTCCAAAATGGTGAAGAAATAATCTTGTTTCTCAGAGTGCAGCATGCTGAATCTCTCGTTGCTTTAATAAGCTGCTGCTTCTCCATGGAGAAGTTCCCTGTCCCAGGCCAGCTCCCCATTCATGACAGCCGAAAATACTCATGTTAGCCAGAGGCATTTTCAGTGAAAAGAAGCCCTTTGCTGTCAGGGTTCAGTGCAAACACCCACTGGTTGGGAAAACTGGACTCAAGTCTTGTTACAGGTGATGTACCCCAGGAGAGCCCTCGTTTGTGAGCCCTGTTGCCCTCCTGCCCCAGACTGCTCTCCCCTTGATGTCTGTTCCCCCTTCAGCTCTGTGGGGTCCCCAGGCCCTCATGCAGCTCTGCCAGTGGGTCTCTCTCCTTCACAGTGAGCTGCCAGGCTCTGCGTGCCCACACTTGATTACTGATGGATTAACGGTGTCTGAGGTTTGAGTTATTAATCCTGACCTAAGACAATATCTCATTAAGGAAAATAAAACTGAAAATTAATAGAAGAGGAAATGAAGAGGCTGAAAGCTGATGAAAAGGGAATTGTGAGGGAGAAGTGTGAAAAAAGGGAGAAAAATTCAGTTTTGGACTTGCTTTCTCTGGAGGCAGAATGGAGAGAAGGAAAAATGCAAGTCTTAATAGGGCAAGAGAGGACAAAGAGGTAGATGGAGAGAAAGGAGGGTCAAAGGAGCCCTTGCCTAGGCAGTCTGCCATGGGCCTGCTGAGAAGTCAGCAGGGCCAGGCTGAAGCAGATGGGGAGCGAAGGACTGCAAGTCTGAAGGCTGCATGAAATATTTAAGATGCTCCATCAAACTATCTTCTCAGTGATGGTGAGATTCTGGGTAGGAGGGACAAGGAACATTTGGCTGATAAAAAGAAATAAAAAAAAATTCTGACAACATTTAGCTCTTTTCTTTACATCTCTCCTCTTATCTCTGGGGCCCTGGGCAACCTGATCTAGTGGGTGGTGTTTGTGAGGCTGAGAGGAAGGGTGATTGGAATTGGATGATCTTTAAGGTCCTTTCCATCTCAAGTCATTCTAGGATCTTACTTTCTCCGGAGGGGAGATGTGTAGTTATGCTGGACACAAGGACAGGTTTCTTCAACCTCTGAGGCTTTAGTTTGCTTTTGCTTTTTATTTCCTCACATTCTTCCTCTGTTCCTTGTTCCCCAAACTCACAGCACCTGTCACACAGTAACCAACTTCAGTCTAGCTGGGTCTTGCTCCCCTGTCCTACTGCTGGGGTAGGGTGTAGCTCTGACCCCTTTAGATGCAAATGTGTCTTCTCCCTTTACCCTCTCAAGCCCTTTTCTTCCTCCACTTGGTGCCTTTTGACATCTGCTCTTGGGAGTGGGATGACTCGACCTGCATCAGTTCAGTGAAGCCTTAAGCTCAACTAAGGTGATGCAGGAACAGAATCTGGTTGTAAAATATCCACAAGGATTTCTGACTTTATACCATGCTGGCTGGCAGAGGCAAAACTCTTGAAGTGTAATGAATGTCACTGAATGTCTGAGGATCCAGGCAATGGCAGAGCCCAAGAGAAATCAGGAAACTCAACTGTCTCAGCTCATGAGGTTTTGGACCACTGTGTCCTGCATTCTGCCTATATACAAATACCACTACTGTGCAATGCCATTACCCTTTGCTTTTCCTGCTCCCCTCCCTTCCATGAGAGCAGAGAGAGCTGTTGCCTTCAGAGTGGATGTGTAATCACCATGACCTAGTTTGAGAACTGAATCTAGAAGGGAGAGAAAGCCATGTCCATTATGTCAAAAAATACAATAAATAACTACATTCTTCCCTCCCCACGCCCTGCAAATCCAGTGTTGAATTCACTTAGTAATTTAGATCAGGCTTTAGTTATGTTAAAAAAATCTAAACACCTGTAGCAGATGCTGGTTTTAAATGTAGAAAGGAGTCCAGAGTTAATTCCGAATGTTTCAGCTCTGGAGACCTCATTTAGGAGTGTCAGGTACTGCATCTTTCTTTTGTGATCTTCCTGTGCATGGTGTGTCCTGCCCACTGTTTGCTGCCTCCCTGTCCCTGTGAACTGTGCCTGATCTTTTCTAAGACGGTGGAATTGTCTGTTCCTGCTGCTGATCCAGCCGAGGTCTGCAGGTGACAGGTTAGCAAGTCCACATTAGTTTTTGGGTTTGGGGTTTTTTTTTGAGTGGAGCAATAATGGAAGGAAGAATATGAAGTACATTTGGCACAGTTCACGAAACCAGTGAGCCTGGGACTGGTCTCCAGGTTTCCTTGATTGCTCTCTGTCTGGCATCAGAAAATATCACAGGACACAGACAAATGCTACTGTATTTAAAGGCAGGATGTGCTACAGGTCTATGCCAGTAGGAGTTAATAAATGTGAAGGGGTGAACAAAAAGTAAATGTTATCTCAGACGACAAAATAACAGGCTTTCATAATGAGCTAGCATCCCTTCCCAGGATTGATGGCTTCCAATAAACCTGAGCTGGTTTTTTTCCACCCTTTGGTATTCACAGAGAGAAAATGTTCAGAAAACCGTTTGGGTTTTTCCCCCACCATTTTTATAATGATTCCTAGGTACTGAAATATGTGGTTAAGGCTATTGATAAAACAGCCACAATGCAAAGCAGCAGCATTTCATCTGATTTCTTCCAAAGATGTGAAACATGTATCTGAATTTGCAAGAGCAGTATGGCAGTTCAAATCTGAGTAGATTATGCATAGGAAGCCTGCATGTTGATGCTGTCTTTCTATAGTCCTGTATCAAGACTGATATTGAGCACTGCCTTACCTCTCCTCAAATGTTATGCTCTTTGGCTGTTCTCATTCCTTCCTCATTAGGAGGAATCCATGAAGGAGGAGTGAAAAATATAGAAACTTGATTTGAGCTGAGAGTGGTTAGCAGCTGGAAGAGTGCCTAAGGGAAGTATTGTCTGCTCATCCCATTTTTACACACTTCTCTGGGCAGCTGTGTTGCTGCCCAGTCTGGACAGATGTTTGGTCCAACTTGAGATGCTCATTTTTAATTGTTTTTATGTTACTCTGACTGCTCCCTGACTTGTGTAGGCTTTCTGAGAGTCTGTAAACTCTTAGGTCAGTTGTAGGTTTGTTTTGTTTTTAAACATCCTTTCTGCTTAATTCTTATTACCATGTGCCATCCCCTCTTCCCTTTTCTTTCAAGACACTTGTCCTTTTGATGAGTGTTCCCATTTAGGGGAACGTGGGACCTTCAGCTCTGGAGGAAACAGGATCTGCTCTACTCAACACCTCTTGGTGGGGATTTCTTGCTCATGATCAGTAAGTGTGTGGGGTTGGAGACCCCAATCTCAGCACCTGGTGGTGCCCACTCCATGTCTTTACCTGCTGCCTAGAGCACTGCAGAAGCAGGCTGGGCAAGTGTCCCTGTCCAGGTTCTGTGGTGTCCCACCTTCCATCCCTCCTGCTGACAGCAGATCAGGAGTAAGAGCTCCCTCACAAGAGGGAGGTAAATACGGGCTGTGACTCTCACCTGTTGGGAAAATAGATGCAACATAGAGATGAACTGCTTGCTTTGAGAGGATGGAATGCCCTCCGAGTGGGAGGCCCTTGGCTGGACACATTAACCTGTACACTGAATTCTACTTCAAGGTTTGCTTCATTTGTCATCTCCCTCTCTTTCTTGAGTGTATGTGAGCCTTTGGTCTAAAAATTTAGTTATGGTGACCTTTTCCATCTAGGCTGTGATAGTTACAGCCCACAATTATAAAGAAAGATCTAGACCAACTTATTTACTTGTTGGAGGCTCAGCCAAGTCTTGAAGCTCATTTGAGGACAAATCTGTGGCACAGCAAGCAAGTACATAGGCGACCCAGCAGCCTGAGGCTGCTGAAGGAAAGCACTGGCTGGGCAGAAGTTTTTGTTCCACTGCACAGAGGCACGGACCTGTTGCATTATTACTGCATCTCCTGTTCATGGCTTTACACCAGATCTGCAGTATTTTCTGTACTCTCACAACAGCTCAAGCTCCCACATATTGGAGTTATGATTTAGTCATAACACCAGTATATGTCAGCAAGAGATGCAGATGACTTAAATGGAACTGGTTTTTTTTGCTGTTGGATGGGTGTTTGTGTGAGAGAATCACTTATTTCTGACTTTTCGTTAAAATCATATTCAAAGTAACTTGTGTTATTTGATATGAAATTGTCCTCCTACCCTCCCAACCCAACATTTCTTTTATAATGGATTTAGCTGCGGGTGCTGTTCCCAAGCCTCTTTCTTTAGACTCAACATAATTTGAGGTGTTAAGACTTACTAAGTGGCTTTCTAAAGTCATGCTTACTATTCAGGACTACACCTAGTAAAATACTGCAAGAATGAAGTAGTCTGGAAGGAAGGCAATGGGATGAATGAACACAAGCTTTGATGGGCATCCAAGAAACAACCTCATGAAGGACTCAGGGTCAGGCAGGAGTGTTAATTAACTTCTTTATGAGAATGATGAGCAAATGCTGTCTGCCTTGGTAAAGTCTGCTTTCAAGCCCCAGGAGCTGGTCCTTGTTCACAGGTGTTATACTGAGAGTAACACAGATTAATGCTAATGCAGACAAAGGTGATCAAGGTTTTGGAGGGGTGGATCATCAGTGAACCCCCTCCCCCTTCTTAGTAGAAGCATCCTGTACACCTAAATAAGTCAAAAGGGAAAATGAGAAAATGTTTGGATACAGCAGATGTGAGCAGTT
Source organism: Callaeas wilsoni (assembly GCA_013398955.1). Classification (NCBI taxonomy): domain Eukaryota; kingdom Metazoa; phylum Chordata; class Aves; order Passeriformes; family Callaeidae; genus Callaeas; species Callaeas wilsoni. The sequence goes on from VWPU01016040.1 coordinate 60,782, forward strand.
TTAGGTTGGGGGCAGGATGGATGTTGAAGGGAGGGATTCATTCAAATTGAATAAAGTGCCTAATTTGCCTAAGAGTTTGCTTAAAGAAAATGACAATTTGTAAAAATTCTCCCTAGCACTGGGCTAGAGTTTAGAAGGTGAAAACGGTTATTCAGCAGCCGTTGTGAACACGGAGGGAGTTTAAGAGGTGTTCATTTGACAGCGGGTGGCACAGCCTGATGGGTAGGGACACTGATTCATTTATTTATTATCTGGCTGAGCTCTCCATTGTGGGTTATCCCTGTCTGGGCAGAAGGTAAGATGAGACTCTATGAGAGAGCCCTGATTAGAAGAGGAGGAAGGATGAATCTTGTGCTCCTCAGAGAGGGAGGTTTGTAGGCAAAGCTCTCAAGTGTATGTGCAACGTTACCTTGAAGTCTCCTGTAGCAGAATATAAATGCATTTGCCTTCTTCCCAAACCACTCTCTCCATCTGTTTTGTTTTAGGCACCTTGGTCCCTATCTAATGTTTTATCACCTTGATAGCTCTTACCTTATTAAGTATGTCTGCTTCTATCTCTCTAATCTCTTCACGTCACCTCCCCAGGGTGCTTTCTCTTTTGTCTCTTCCAGTTCTCCTTTACCTGATGCTATTTTTTCCCACCCCTCACTGATGCATTTGCAACCTCAGCTGACATTTCTGCTTTCCCTTGGAGCAGTGGTGAGAAGCACTGCTTGGTGGATACCGGAAAGGTATTCAAAGTATACAGAGTGCAGCTGTAGTACCCTGGGGGAGCTGGACATCTGGTGTTCCCTGGGTTTGGAACTGGCCCCTTCAGGCTCCCTATGTAACTTAAGTCAGCTCTGACCTTTGGTGGCATAGAAAAACCAGTACTGAAAACCTCGGCTCTATGTTCATGCTCATTTATGTTCAGGAGGGAATTTATGGGGCTCAGAAACTTTCTCCAGTGTGGCAGGTGATGCTCAGAGACGTTGCAGTAGTGAGCCTTTTGCTCCTGCACTGTCTCCTCCCATGTATCTCGTCCTCCTGGTCCTGGTGCACAAGGGCACTTTGGGTGGCAGCTGAGGGACAGGAAAACATTGTATGTCAAATGGAGAGAGGGCTTAATAATGATAACAGAAGATTAAGCAACCTGGAATAAGCATGGGTTAAAGCTGTTTGGGGCCTGGGGACAGACCTGTGTTTTCTAAGTGGTGTGTCAGGGAACTGGCCAGAAGAACGTGAAACTGGCAGGAGGGCTGATGATGCTGCTGCTCAGCAAGATGGTTTTCTATCCACCTTGAGCAGAGTTGACCTGTGTGATCAGCCAGCTCACCTGAGAGGCAGAGAGCCCTAAATGTCTCCAGCCTGTGCAGACCTGTTCTGTGTGGGCACCCCCCCAGAGAACTGCTGACAAGAGCTGCTTGGATGGCAAAGGGGTTGTGGTCAGCTGCAACCTCATGGTGGAGCATCTGCAGGCTTGATAGCATGTGCCCGAAGCACCTTGGCCTTGCAGTGGCTCTTGAGCTCAGGTGAGCACTGTGCTGGTAGAACCAAGTCACTTCAGAGCGATCCCCTAGGAGTGGGTTTATTTGTCTGAGAGTTGATTTCTCAATTTCAGACAGGCTTTTCACTGGGGGTGAGTTGCGGAGGTGAAGGCCCATGGAGATGCCGGTACCCCACCAATGACTACAATGGGAGCCTGATTAGTCAACTTAAACTGCATCCCTACCTTCCCATGGGCTCCCTGCCTCCTGGCTGAAGGGACGTGCAGGGAATCTGAATTGGGTGTGTGTGTGTGAGAGCTATCTGCCATTGTCCCATTACGTGTAATGAACGTGTATCGTTTGGTTGTTGTCCTGCTCTCCTGGACTGCTATCAGACAGAGAGCACCAGCTCTGTGCTCATCAGTAATGGCATCCTGTCCTCATGGGGTGCTCTCATCAGGGATGAGACTGGCATTTTGAGTGCTGGCAGTCGGGCTTTGCTCCCTGATGCTGGTTTCTAGGAGGTGAGGAGGCTGTCAGTGGAGCTGTGTGTGTGAATGTGCGGCTGCTCCTCAGGTGTAGGGGCGTGAGGAACTTTCTCCAACTCCCGAGCTCTTTCTGCTGTTGCATCTTCTCTGCCTTCACTCTCCAGATCCTCTCTATTCTTTGCCTTGGCAGGAAGAGGTGTCCCAGTGTGCACAAGGCTTAAAAAAATGCAAGAAAAATTGGAAGTGTTTCAGCTTTTTTGTACGTGTTTCAATTTTTCCTTGCAGTTTACAGTGCTAGACGCACTGGATCTTATTACATAAAGATGTTGTTTCTTGTCATTAATCCAATGTGTGGTGGCTGTTGGCATTCTCCTAATTTGCTGTTCTCTGTGGTGAACAGCTATCTCGTGGCATGTACAGACTTGCTCTACTTTAGCCCTATTCAGTGTACTTGCTCTTTAACCCTAGGACAAGAGGAAGTGTCCTTTCCTTTTTTTTGTTTTGTTTTATCCTCTAAATTTTATTCATGATATAAAAAATAACTCTGGCTGAAGAAATAGCAGTCCAGCAAAACCTGGACTACTTTTTCTGGGGAGCAAGACTTTCCAGGTTTGTCCGTTCAGCTTAGGTAAGAGTCACAGCACTAAATTTTGGGTCCACTGGAATTGAGCACTGGATTTATGGCCCCAGTTTTGTCTGGAAATGCCACTTTAAATTGCTGTGAGGATGGATTTCCACAGAAAGAAAACAACTATGGGTGCTCAGCTGTGCATTCTCTTATGACTGTTGCTAGAATGTCAGTATTAATGTTTGAACAGTTTTCCCTTTTTGCCTGGATCGGGATGCAGAAAGCATTGTCATTACAGCTGTGGTATGCTCAAGCCTGGCCTTTCAGTCAAGGATCCGACTAGAGCATGAGCTGCTGTTGTGGTTTAATCCCATTTGGCAACTAAGTACCATGCAGCTGCTCACTCACTCTGCCCCCAAGCCCAGTGGGAAGAGATAGAACTTGTTGGCTGAGATAAGAGCAGTTTAATAATTGAAACAAAATAAAATAATACTAATACTGCTAATTATAATAATAATTGTAATGAGGAGGAGAGAGAGGAATAACACCTGACAGAAAAAAGGGGTGCACAGTACAGTTGCTCATCACCTGCTGACCAATGCCTTGCCTGTTCCTGACCAGTGACTGGCAGCTTCTGACCAATTCCCTGCAGTATATATATTGGACAAGGTGTTCTATGGCATGGAATATTGCTTTGTCCAGTCAGGTCAGCTGTTCTGACCATGCTCCCTCCCAACTTCTTGTGAAGCTCCTCAATGGTGGAGCACAGGAAACAGAAAAGTCCTCGACTTAAGGTAAGGGACTACCTAGCAACCACTGAAACACTGGTGTGTTATCAACAGCATTCTGGTGCTAAATCCAAAACAGCACTGTACCAGCTACTAGGAAGAAAATTAACTCTATTCCAGCCAAAACCAGGATAGCTGTCTTGCCATGAAAATTTAAGGCTGAAATCAGCCAAACTCTCCTTTCCCACTGAGGTTGACCTTAGGTGTGTTTCTCGACTCCTCTATATTTCTTGCTCACCTGAAAATAAAAATAATTGTGCTTTACCACTCGGTGGCTAATAAAGGCCTTCTTGAATAACAGAAGGGGAGGATGGAAACATAAGGAACTGTTGCAGAACCAAGTTCTCTGCTGTTCAAAGTGGCAGAATTAAATAAGTTGGCCAGTGCCTTTTCTTATGTTTTCACAGACCATGTTTTTTCCCATTGTTCTTCTACTTCTGTCAGGTGCTTGAAGGATGGTGTTCACTTAATGAGTAGCCAGATTACACTTCGTTTTCCTGTGTTTGTTCAATGTGTGGCTCTGGGCCTTATTGACAACACGCTGTGTAAGTCCTGCTCTGTAGATAGGATTATTGATTTCCTCATAGTCCTTTTTATTTTTTTTATCACGGTAGTATTTGAGTGCTCATCACTACAGAACCCAAGTGCTTCACAAACATTCATTTATCTTTACAATGCCCCTAGGAGAAAAGGGCTTTTCTTGGCTCTCATCTTACACAGAGGAGATGGCAGTGGGCACAGATCGAAATCAGAAGCATTTAGTAATTTTGAAATCCTAATTAGAAGTACATGGGATTAGTAATTTTCAGTCTGTGGAGTGTAGCACTTGCTATATTCAAAGTGCCTTAGATGCAGAAGTGAGCTGTCAGTCATCCTCCAAGCCGTACTTGGGATTTCTAGTCTGCAGTGCATAATGAAAATAACAGAATTAGTGACCACATGCTTGAAGTGCCTAATCTTAGAATCACAGAATCATTAAATTTGAAAAAGACCTCCACGTTCATCAAGTCCAACCTTTGACCAAACCACCACTGAGTGCTGTGGTTTAGTTCTGTGTCAACTAAACCACGGTACTCAGTGCCAAGTCCAGTTACTTGCTGGGCACTTCCAGGGATGGTTGTTCTACCACTTCCCTGGGCAGCCTGTTCCAATGCTTAACCACCCCTGATGCTTCACGCCACACTGGCACCGTGTGATGCCGTGGCAGCTGCTCCCTCAGATTACAGTAGTGACACCCTTGGCTGTGTAGCTCTTGCTGGGTTTCAGCAGAGCTGGGAGCTGCAGCCTCCTCGGGGACAGCTGATCAGTGGGATTTTGCCTTGGCACTTGGTGGGAACATCCATCAATTATTGTTTTGGAGCCAAACACCTGTGTTAAACTCTTGCCAGTTTTGCAAGCAGAGAAATATGGGTTCTGCTTTTCCCATACAGGGAATATTCGGGAAATTTCCCAAGTGGAAAATACGGTTCCACTGAGGGAATCCCATTTTGGTCTGTGTACCTGTTTGAACTTCTGTCTGCTTTGTCTTGGGTATTTCAGGTAAATATTAGTTATTTGTTCTTTCGTGCCTTTGTATTTTGATCTCTTTCAGAGAGCTTCTCATCACAACTGTCTTTCAACAGAAAGTTGTCTTCTCAATTTCATGGAAGCTTTGCCGTGAAAAGTGTCTCCTTTTCACAGAAAAGGATTATGTTGGACAACAAGCACAACACCACAGGGCCTGCAATGATTGCTGTAAGCCCTGAGTATCCAGGCTCTGCAGTAAGTTCTGGCTCATAACAGAGCAGGTCATCTGCAGGGTATGACAGCAGCCAGACACCTGTTCTTGATGATGCCTGGCTGCCAGGATTTGCTATTCCTGGCTGCCAAAATAGCTGCCCTGCTTTACAAAAGTGGTATGAACAAGGACCAAACAAAGGGAGAAGTCCAAATGCTGAACAAGTGGATAAGAGCACCACGGAGCCAGATTTCAGAATTCAAACGGTTAATATTTTTTTCTCTAATCAGTGTTTTGATTTAATGCCAAAAGTAAAGATTTCTCTTTATTTTTCTGACCTGCTGCCCTCTGCAGTACATAATTGCATGGCTAGCAGGGCTAGCAGCTTTGCTTTTTGACTTCCAGCTGTAACTGTTTGATCTTAGCCATACTGGTTGATTGTCTAAATGATGGTTTTGTATGTCATAGTAAAATTTTGGTTTATTTTGCCTCTTGCCCAGCTGTGTTTGCAAGTCTGGAGTTTGCTTGGATTTGGATAACTGAAGTCTTGTGGGGGATAGAAGTACTTGTTTGTCTACTTGTTGGCATCTGTGATAGGAAATCTAATCTTTCCATTGGTGTGTTTCTAGGATCCAGCAGAGCTAGATAAAGCTCTTTATTGTCAGTTTCAGCTTCTTTTAGTCGTACTTGTTTGCTGTCTAATGGGGTGTCTGGTTCTCTGTGTGCATCTTGATGAGGAGGTAAAAAGGTGAAATGAATGTGGTTTAGGGTAATTAGGAAACTTCACAGCTAAGAATTGGTCTCCTGTGTTTCTGTTTTCAGTAAATGATCTAGAATGCTGTTTGAGCTTTTCTTCCCATTACAAAATTAAGTCACTTTGTTACCTGCATTTTGTTTTGGAGACAGAAGTGGCCACTATGCATTTGAGCAAGTGTCTCTTTCTCAGTGTTGCTCAAGTAATCTGTCTTGCTTCATTTGAGAACATTCCTCTCACTGATCTCTTCTGTCAGTGGCCGATGCCATCCCAAATTGCCTCTGCTGCAAGCCATCTTTGGGAAACTGCTAATTGCTGTTTACGCAGAACAAGGCATCTTTGTCATTGGGCTTGAAATGTTGCACATCTGGATGTGGAGAGACAGCTGCCTTGCTAAGGCTGTGACTGCCATCCTTTGGATGCAGGCACAAACTGATCACCTGCACTCTGAACTGGCATTACCTGTGGCACCGAAGTCAAGCAGTAAAGCATGTTGAGTGTTTCCCTGTGCTTGGTGCCGTGCTGGTGTGGTGACAGCTTCCCACGGCTTCGGAGCGCAAATGTGGGGTGTGCATTGCTTGCCATACGCAGTGTACGCATAGCTTCTGTATGAAACATCTCAGAACTGAGCAGCAACAAGGCCAGGGCAGGTTTTGGTCCTCCCCAAAGCTGTGAAAACCTGCTTATGCAAGTGCTGTCATCTCAGGGAAGTGTAAACCACACACACACAAGCAATAAACACTAAAAACCACTTTTTGCTTTGGAGAACAAAGGTGCAGTTCTTGTTCTTTTGTTATAATGGTGCCAGTTTTCAAGACTCTGCTGAAATTGCTTGGAGGAGAGACTTCCCTTGAGCTAGCAGATTTTTTAATGAAAGCTAAGACAGCCAATTTTAACGCCTGCATGAGAACTGCAAGTCCAAGTGCTGGGGGGAAAGTGCTCTTGCTCTGCCTGTGGGAGCAGCTGGCCTGCTGTTACCTCCATATTGACAGGTGTCACTCTGAAGCAATGCTGATGTGGTGTGCTCAGCTTTTCATAAAATCACAGAATGGCTTGACTTAGAAGGGACCTTAAAGAACGTCTAGTTCCAACCTTCCTATCACGTTCAGAGACAGCTTCCACTAGACTATGTTGCTCAGAGCCCCATCCAGCCTGGCTTTGAACACTTCCAGGGATCAGGCATCCACCAGTTCTTTGGACAACCTGTGCCAGTATCTTCTCACTACCCTCATAGGACAGAGTTTCTTCTGTTATCTAATCTAAATCTACCTTCTTTCAGTTTGCAGCCGTTCTCCCTTGTTCAGTCACTGCATGCCCTTGTAAAAAGTCCATCTCCAGCTCTCTTCCAAGCCCCCTTTCAGGTACTGAAAGGCTGCAATGAGATCTCCCCAGAGCCTTCTCTTCTTGTGGCTGAACAACCCCACCCCTCTCAGCCTTTCCCAACAGGAGAGGTGCCTCCAGCCCTCTGATCATCTTTGTGGCTCTCCTCTGGACTCCCTCCAACAGGTCCATGTTCCAGTGCTGGAGGGCTGAGAGCTGGACACAGAACTCCAGGTGATTTCTCATGCAAGCAGCATAGAGGAGGACAATCACCTCCCTTGACATACAGTTTTCTCTGCTTGTATTCTACCTGGAAATAAAGGACACTTCTTTGCTACCCCCCCATGCGTTGCTACATAGTCATTTTTAGAAAAGCAAAGTGGATCTCTTAGGTGAAACAAGCTCCATCATCTTTTCAGCTTTGGCACTGTATATTGTAGAGTAGGTGCTGCTCCAAAGCATGCTCTTAAGGGGAACTCACAGCCATCTGTTTGATATTTATGAGACTGTAATTTTAGATCAGGGAGTTTATTATTCTGTATTAAAAGGTAAGCATAAAATAAACCAAGCTAAAGGGCATACAACCTTTCAAAAGGTTTTCAGCCAGTTAAATCTTTCTCTCTCTTTACTATATAATACTATGTTTGAAAGCAAGGTTACAAAACACATGGATGTGTTTTCTGTTAGCTCTATGTCGAGATTGCAATCCAAATGCAACTGGCTGCTGCTCTTGAGGGAACAAAATGCCTTCTGAACCTTTGGGGGCTTTTTGGGAGTGGAGAGGGAAAGGGATAGATGGTGCTGGCATTACAGCTGACTTATTTAAATTACAGTTTACAGTTAGCCTGTTGACCAGTGTGTTTAACTGTTCTACATCCCTCAAACCAGCTGCTGGAGGCAAGCCATGTTCCAGCACTTTTCTGGAGTGGTTTTACTGTTTAATAGTAGACGTGCATTTTTTTCATTCAGCTTTTATCACACTCACAAATCTTTGCAGATTAGGTTCTGGTATGGCTACTTCTCCCATAGACTTTATTTTGTTTTAAGCTATCTTTGTCCACTACGAGTCAAATTTTCTATAAAAAGGGGCTAATCCAGAGCTTAACTGTTGCTTGGCTCCTAGCTGGGCATAAGTAAAGAATCCTCCTCTGTGGATTAAATACAGGAAAACTTGCCTGTATTTAATCAGAAGCTTATGTGCATGGAAGTTTGTCCTTAGCTGGGCTTTTGAAATGAAAATGAATTGTGATTTACGTGCAGAGATGAACTCTTTGCCCCGCAGAGAGCAGCACTAAGGAATGTCCATATTGTTTTCTGAACCAAAGTGCTGCTGCATCTCTCATCTCCAGCAGATGTGAAATGTATGCTTAAAGCTCTGCATATAAATATATGTCCATTTGTATTAGTTTTTCTGTGCACATGGAACCATGAGATAGGGTTGCTTTCACATATGCATGCAAACCCTGCACACAAGTTTCTCTCACGTTAAAGATGTGTCTCTCCACTTTGTTTTTTGCATGGATGAGTGCAGCTGTGATCAGCCCCTATCTTACGGATTTTTGTGTGTGGGTTGCTTGAGTTTAACACACGGCAAGTCTTAAAAGCCTGCACGTGACTATTGCAGCACCAGCGAGCACCCATGCCAGCATGCTGAGGTTCTCCACATTTAATGAGACGTGTGAGTGGCCATCCAGTTTTTCCTCAATCCTCTCTCTCCCCAACAATAATGGTTTGGCACCTCTTGGGACCAGAAAATTTTTGCCACCCTGTGGTTTGAAGATGCGTAGATAAGTGAAGCATGATAAGCGACAGCCACTGAGATTTGTTACTGTGGCAGGATACTTTAACATCTGTAAACTTTATCTCAAAAGGTGGGGTTGAGTGACCTTGGAGAACAGCAGGAATCTTGTCTTAGGACACCTGTGATATGGTTTGGAGTTGAGCTGTTGTGTGGCTTGCTGAAACCTGTGTTATCTCATGAATCTCAGCTGTGGAGTGCAAATGCTTTTTTCCTATTATGAGAGTGCTTTTAATGCATTTACTAGTTAATGCATGTGTATTTGTAGCAAAGCTTGTCTGTAGGGTGCTCTTCACCACTTGTTATGCCATGTTCATGGCAGAATCCAGGAGAAGTGGAATAAAAGAGGGAGAATTAGACCCTGTTCTCTAATTGTTCCTTTAATGGATTACCCTAATTAGAATGCATTATTTAATAATTAAAATGCACTAATTTGTAATTCTGTAATAATCTAAGTAGTTAGTCTTTGCAAAACCTGAGGAGGAGATTTAAAGCTAGTTAGAGAGCTCTCATATGACATCTGAACAACATGCACAATCATTAATTTAAGCTTAATCCTTGCTTTTTGCCAAAATGCTTGTATGTACCTGCACATAATCTCCTGTGTCTTTTGGGAGCTTGGCTTTTCTCTTCAGCAGTGGGTTTTCTCAGGCAGTGTTCACACTTTCCGTAACAGCCATAGACTGGCTTTACAGGAAGCTTTACTTTTTCTACAACTCTTCCAACTTTCTAGACTACTATGGTTTTTGCATGCTGGGAGAAATAAAATTTTTAGCTCTGTCTCCTTAAGGAAAGCGCCTAGATGTCTGTATCATCCATCTCTTGAATCCCTTGGTCCTACCTGAGTCCCTTTTGGCAGAGCAGCAGAGGTCTCAAAGCCGAGCTACTGCAAAGAGGTCACATAGACTTAAAAGACCACGCAAAGGCCTCTGCAGCAGAAATCCTGCAGTGTGTGCTCAGTCTATCAGACAGCAGGGACTCCACGTGGCTGCTCAGCCTTGGAACACAGGCATGCAAGGGAGCCCCTGCTCCCTGCAGAGCTCCTGTGCCTTGGGAGTCTGCTACTCATCTGCTTTAATGTCAGCAGAGGGGAACCCTCATCCCTCAGCTATCCATGCAGCTTGGAAGAGGAGTATTTGCCCACAACAGAGATGAGATTTTCTTCAAATTTATTTTTAAAAACTACTTTTCCTGGAGGCTCTGCCTCTGAAATGCATCTGATAGCTGACCTCCAGCCTGAAGGCTGCTTCCACCTCCTCTTCCTCCTGCTTGGAGTTTGTTTTCTGATCCCGTCTGAATGACTCAGTGGTGATTACCCTCCATCTTAATGCAGTCCACGAAGGGAGGGTGGCTCCACAGAGGAGCGCTGTGTTTTTCTGCAGGGCCTTGAAGAGAACCTTGCTGTCCCAGAAGAGACCTGCAGCCCATCTCCCCGTGTCTGGCACTGCAGTGAGGCAGGCCAGATACAACACATTAATCTGTGTGCACTGCATGGAAAGTTGTCACCAAGGGCTGCTGTTATTTTTTTGTCTCTGTGACCAAGGTGGAAATAGTTATTTGCAGTTGTACTTTGAATCCTGAATAAGCAGCACTCCTCGCCTTCGATTTCTGTGCATTTTCCTTAGATATGCTATTTACTTTCTATGATTAATGCTGCTCGGAGCACCAGTGCCTGGCATAACAAGATAGAGTTCTGTCTCTATTCAGCTGTGGCTGCAATCACAGAATCATAGAATATCCTGAGCTGGAAGGGACCCACAAGGATCTTGAAGTCCAACTCCTGAAGCAGTTTGTACTGTGGTCCCTGCAGTTACCAAAACCTGTGGATTACTGTCCCAGTGTTGCCCAAGCATGCAGAAAGTTTTGTCTATAGTTGTAATGTAACTTTGAGAAAGCATTTCTTGTGTGTAAGCACTGATGATGTAATTGACTAAATGCTAAGTTTTTTGGTTTTATTTTTCTGTTTGTGTAAAGCTTGTTACAGCTGCAGCAGAGGGGGTTTTTTTTTTGGTGATGAGGTGTGAAGTTGGCCCTTTGTACTTCTAGTTTGATGATCTGTGATTGCTGTAGTTTTCTGTATCTTTCGGCTCTGGGGATTTCTTTGTCTCTTTTCTGAACGATGTCACCTGGAATAGCTGCTTCTGCTGTCTCGAGCCTAAATTTGCATTTAATTGTAAGATCAATTTGCATATCACAGATTTTTTTCAAAATCTCTGTGGCTTGGGTTAAGGTTAAATCAGCTTTCCACATGAGTCTGTGACTTGCTCAGTCCTTTTGTATTCTGTGTATGAGCCTAATCTCTTCACTAAAGAACCATATTTCCTCAGACTGACATATTTGAGCTTTAAGTCTGTCATATGCATCTGATTCATCTTTCCATTGATGAAGAATAAAGGAGGAAGGTCCCATACCAGTACCTCCCTGCACAAAAGAGGCTCCTTGCCTTGACATCTGTCTGTGTCCTGTGCCTTGTTTTGTCATCCTGCCCTTCATCTGAAAGCCGTGCGTGCCAGCTTTGCTAGGAGCTTGCTGCAAGGAGGGATTGCATCGCCTGCTCTTAGAGGCAGAGGAACACCCACCCCCTCCACCCTAATTTCATGTTGCCTCAAATGCCATGGCTGCTGAGATTCGCTCGGTGGTTTGTGGTGGAGGGAAGGCATCATCTCTTTTTTTTCTTTGTGTAGCATCTGGGATATGGGCCCTGACTAGACCAGGGCATGTAAGCACTAGAAATAATTAGCAGTGCTAGTTGAAAGGTCTCAGGCAGCAGAGGAACACTTTGGAGCTGGATGGCTGGGTGAAAAAAGGCTTTATTTTGTGACAAGAAGTATGTAGAAACTGTGAGTCTATCCTGGGTACCATCAGCACAGCTTTTTTGCAGTGGTGTCAGCTCCTCTTTAATCTTGTGTGAGCTCTTGGCACTTCTGACCTGTGACTTGGGAGGAGCTAATTTATTTTAGCCTGCTCATAGCCTTTGTTGTGTGCTGTCCCCAAAACTGGTGCTCTCCTCTCCTCATCAGGGTGTCTCCAAATGAGGTTTGCACCTCTTGCAGGGGGCAGCCCGGGGCTGCAGGGAGGATGCTGGTCTCTTGATGCGAGGCGGTCTCTCTATGGGATGGACTCCTCTAGCCCTGTGTTCTCTGCCCAGACCTCATCTCTGGCCTGTCACTGCCTGCAGGTCTCTCCCTGCGGCCACCTCCCGCCTCAGTGGCCAAGGATGTGCACCAGACCCAGCACATCTTGCTGTTGCACCAGGAGTGGCTACCTGGTCTTGTCAGGTGGACTCCAGTGGTATTGGGGGACATGGCCAGAGCAGCAGAAATGGTTTCTAGTATCTGGGTGAGATAATTTGTTTTCTTACAGAAAAATTCAATATGTCCTTTCCCCCTCCTTGCCTTCTTGGCTCCCTTTTTTTTACTATAGAGTTGTTTACATTTTTCCTCTTTCAGTTTATGTCCTCTTTTAAAAGGACCTTAAAAAAATGATCTCATAAAACCTTTGCTGGTAATTGACAGAGCTGCCTTGACACTGAGGCATGGAGACCTGATTGAAGGGGGGAAAAACAAATAATATTCTGGTTCATCTGAGAAACAAAATTGTCTTTTCCTTCTCTTAATAAGCCTGTGTGAAATGAAAAGGGAGAAAGGTAAAATAGAAGAGTTGAAATTCTGCACCAGGGAAGATCTTGGTGTGTTCTGTCCCTGTGCACAGTGTATAATTAAACCCAAAATAGAGCAGTGAACTGAGGGAGGGAGGTGGGCTAGAGGACCAAGCAGGGAGGGGGCAGGGTTACTCACTTCAGAAGCACTATCCAAAAATAAGTCTCTATTTCTTTCCTGCTTTGCTTGATAAATGGGCTTGGTCTCATTTAATACCATTTCTGGTTTGCTCTCTTTCCATCTTCATCTGCCCCCATTCTCTCTGCTATGTCACCATGGGATGTGATGCCCCCAGCTCATGCTGGATCTGCTGTGTGAGATGCACCTGCAATGAAGGAGACTGGCAGCTGTCCGGGAAGCACTGGGGAGTCATGGGCTCCAGGAACTCAATCTGTGTTTGTTGTAGCTTGTAGCTTTCTCTAATGTGTCTCTTAATTAGCTCTGTGGGTTTGGCTTTGTGTCGTCTCCCCTGCCCCACAGACTGGAGCCTTTTTCTCTTGGTTCAAACACATTTCTGTAACTCTTCTTCGATCCGCTGTGCCCCCGTGACTTTTACCAGCTTTACGTACTTTGCTTCTGTGCCTTATTTAGCTTTGATTTCTCTTCAATGTTTTTCCATTTTCTTTGTTCTATTTACACATCTCCCAGCTTCTTCTATCTCATTTTCCTTCCATTTATGCTCTTTGCTTTATTTTTCTCTCATTGCATTGCATTTTTCTAGGGCATCACACTTACAATATAGCCACGAGGTAAAGGCCAACGGGCTTGCGAAGGAAACTGCTTTGCAAGAAAGTGAGAAATTCAGGTTAATTGGATGCAATCAGGTCAAAATTCAGTTAATCTTTGAGTGGGTGGGTGTGTTAGCACAAGGCTGTGTATGCATGCCCAGTCTAGGGGCTGATTCAGGCATATTTGTTTCCAACTTGGTATGAATATGCACATTCCCTCAGAGACGGGGAGAGTGATGTGCATCTGGGGAAAACGACAGGAATACAAAAGTGACATCTCTTCATGTCATAGCAGAGAAACTTGTTCCTTCTCTGGCAAGAGAACAAAGCTGTCAAATTGTAGAGTAAGGGTAGCTGTAGAGCTGTAACATAATAAACAAGAGTGAAAGATCAAATAGTGCATCCGTTCTCAGGAAAGGATCTCTGTGCAGAGGGCAGAGGGGCATTGCCTTTGTGTAGGACGAAGAGAGGGAAGATTCCCTCAGATATGTCTATTGATTTTTTTTTTTGTGTATGTGTGTGATTAAGAAACAGATTTAGTTTTTCAGAGGTCTCATTGTATTTAGCTATTGAGATGTCCACTATGTCTGAATGTTTGGATAGGATTAAAAGTTAAGGAAATTGGTGCTGTAGTTTTGAGGGGCAAAAAAAAAATATTGAATCCTTCAGACTGGAAGGGTCCTCGGGAGTCCAACCTCCTGCTCAAAGCAAGGTCAGCATTGAACTTAGGCTGGACTGTTCAGAGCTTTGTCCAATTGAGTTTTGAAAACCTCAGAGTGTGGAGTCTGCACCACCCCTCTGGGAAATGGCTGCAATAGCTGCACTAAGTAGAGAAGACTATTTTGCTTCCATTTCATTTAAAAACCATTGTTTCATTTTCTCCTGCAATGTACTGCAGTAAAAAGCCTGGTTCCTTCTCTTCTCTGTACTGGGTAGAGAGCTGTTCTCTCAAATCTCTCCAGGCTGAACAAGCCCCAGTCTCTCAGCCTCTCCTTCCAGGGCAAGTCCTTCAGCCCCCTGAGGCCCTTGGTGGCCCTAGACTGAACCTGATCCAGTTTGTCAACATCTTTCTTGTGCTGACAGATCCAGAGCTGATCCAAGTACCCACGTATGGTCTAGCAAGTGTACAGCATGAAGGGAGATAAACACTTCCCTTAGCCTGCTGGTGAAAGTCCTGAGAATACAGTCTTATATGTTCTTTGTTAGCTGCCTCTGCTGCTGGGGCAGAACATGTACTCCTGAACCTTTCCTTGCTTTAAAGCAAGCTGTCTGATTTGCCCAGTGGAGCGTCTGAGTGGGGATCACCCTGCTTGACAGCTGGCTGTCCCCCATCTAGACCCTAAAAGAAAAGAATATGGCCCATCATTTCTGCTATGAATTTGGCACATGGGAGAGTAGCAAGGGCTCTGAAGGTAAGGTGGAGCTGCTGACCTTGTAATGAGAAATAAAAGGATGATTTGATACTGGGTGGAAGCTATTGCAAAGGGAACTGCTGCTTGGATAAGAAAAAACTTGCCTCTTTTAGGGACAAGCAAACAAAACTCCCCACTTCTCTTATTCATTTGGAAATAGTGACATTCTGGCTTCTATCATTTAGTAACATTAAACTAGGGCAATTAGAAGCAAAGCACTTTGAGTTTCTATGGGCAGGTGCTCCTATGGCTGAACATGCGCTGCCAGATACTGCTAAACCATTGGAATCTTGTTTAGGTCTGCAGGGTAACACTCATGTTGTCCATCTGTCACACAGGAGGTCAGTTTAAATAATTTCAGTCCTCCTGCAGTCTTAGGCCTCACTGGGCGTGGTTAAGAGCAGAGAGCATGCCTGCAAAAGTGGTGCTCCTCTGATCTAGACTCGGATGTGTACTTTAAATTTTGAGTCCCATTGTGGTGTGACAGATTTTTGCCCTTCACACAGTGGACACCTACTTCCATGAAGACAGGTGTCCTCACCTGTGTGGCTTGGTGTGACCACTGAGCTGTGGGTTCATGAAAATATAGCCTGTGATAGATATTCAAAAGCTCTTTTACTTCCAGTGATGGTTTTGACTGTGTGATTATGGGCTAGAATTATTCACTTGTACATCTTTGCATCTCAGGAGCTGAAATATAATATTAATGAATTAAAGGGTATTTTTGAAGCAATTTGAATATTCAGAAATACGGTAGAAAATCAGCAAAAGAATAACAGATCATTTGTAGGGAGAAGCCATTCAGAACTGTAAGCCAAGTTCCCTTTCTTTTGAATTTTGTTATAAATCATTCATGATTAGGTTCTGTAGGAGGATGGTAGAAAATGGAGATGTAGGAAACTTCTAGAAAGCTGGAAAGGGTGCACTGTCCTGACGTAACCTCAAATTTAATAAAAACCTTGCTTCAAACATGTGCTCTGTCCACACTTGGGGGAATCTTCCATAGTGCCAAGGACTTAATGTTGTAAGAGGAAAGGCACCACTAATGAATCAGCTGGTCCAACCAGTGGCCCATGAACAATGAGCACTCATGTGCTTCAAGTGATTTCCCGTTTTGGGTCTGTGTCAGAGCAGGGTTTGGAGGACGAGAGAGCTGCAGCACAAGTCGTGGCTTCAGGCTGGGGCAGGAGGTGGATTGGGGTGAATTAGACACCCTCCCTCAGCAACGTGAGGTACGTGGTGGCTCTTGGCTGTCTGATGTGGTTGGTTGCCTTAGGAGCTTGGGGGTTGTCCATCTCCGTGTTGCAAAGGAGATACCCACTCCATGTCCTGTTGATGCACGGGCTGGAGATTCCCTTATCCAGGACTGAGGTGACTTTGTGTCAAGGTGGGAGCTAAGATTTAGTCCTTGAGGAGTGGAGCCCTAGTACTTTCTGTGCCCCCCTGGCAGGGCCCTTAAGCCCCCAGGAAAGGTGGTAAAGCACTCAGGCAGAAAGGTGGATGTGATGCTGCATCGATGAGGGACGCTGTACCTTTTATCCTGGAGCTGTGCAAAGGCAGCCCACAGGCCCCTGGCTGAAACACTTTCCAGCATCTTTATCTGTAGCATGCTAAATGCTCGTGATTAGTTTTAATTCCAGCTATTTTCAGCTATTAAAGTGCTGCTTTCCTTGCATGGCCTCGTGCTTTTAATTAGCCAAAGCAAACCCATGTGCTACAAAATCCTTTCCTTCATCCAAAAGGAGGAGAGTTTTATAATTTCTGCCACAGCTCCTCTTTCAGACACACAAAACATGATCCAGTAGCTGGGCAACCCTCCGAGCTGCCAGGAGCCTGCACTGCTGCAGACTGTTTCCCTGGCATGGGAAGAGAGGGATGGAAGACCCCTTTTGCTCCATGGATCTGTTCCTTGGCAATCACAGCTGGGGACGGTGGGGACCGAGGATCTGGGATGCACACGTGCCATGTCCCCTGGGCTGCTGGCTGCTGAGTGGCACACGCAGTGCCATCAGGCAGTGCTCATTGCTCTAGTCCAGGTCTCCTCACAGACCCCCACCTGCTGTTCCTGCAGGCGCCCTCTCCTGCTTTCTCCTCTGCTGTAAGCACAGGTTTTCAGAAAAGTGATACAATATCATCTTATTTTGTGGGCTATCTACTGTGCTAGCTGTATTCTCTGAACACAATAGCACAAATTACTTTATATAACAGAAGTAGGGAGTTCAATAATAGCAACAGTAGAGGGAAGGGAGAAGTGAACGACTGAAAAAAACAAGAGATGTTTCCAGCTATGAGCTTTAATATACACAGGAGTTAAATTCAACACAAGATTGATTTTTGTGGGCCAGTCATGAAACAACTGAAACATCTCGATAGGGAGTGACATGGGGGGAAATCCAGGTGTCTGTTTTTCCTGAAATGCAGTGGACAAGATAGGGGCATGGGGAATTGCCTTAGGATAGATAGGCACTCAATCTGCAAGAGCTGTCACTGTATCCTCCTCCTAAATTGCACAGTGGGATCATGGTCACGGCTTTATTTTACTCTCCCCATTTCAATTTTTTTCCATTTTTTTCCCCCACTCTTTGAGATGATCAGCACTGCATATAATAATCCGAGTGTGATTCCAGCCCTGAATTATAGAGGGCTCAGCACAGTCTTTGTATTGCTTCATCCTGTTCCTCCTGTGTTCTGACATCGTGGTTTATTTAATTTTTTTTTGCCACAGCTGCACAGTAAGCTGAGCTCAGCATTCAGCTGTTCCTATTGCCATCTAGATTCCTTTCTTTGGTAAGAGAGTTATTTCATAAATTTGAAAGATGTGTGAATAATATGCGGTTTTCTCCTCTTTAGAGGTATTATTTGCATTTAGCAACATTGAATATAACTTATTATCACAGTCTATTTGCTTAGGTCTCACTCAGGTTCTTCCCTGTTCCTTTTTGTCTTGGCTACCTCAAATAACTTGGCATTGTCTACAATTTTGCTGCTTGCTGTGTGTTCTCATTTCCAGCTAAGTGTGATTAAGTAAAATGTGACACAGCCTAGAAATGAGTCTTTATCTCTCACAAAATTCACTGCTGTAGTAAGGATTTTAACACTGATGCTGTACAAACATTGACCGATTTTATCCGTTTACTAGCTTGTCATGTTCGAAATATTCAGAGGGTGGTAAGACACTATTTTCTTTAGTGTGTATTAAAAAAAAAAAATTAGCTTGTCACAGCATATTCTTCCAGATGTTTAGATACTATGCTTTTAAAGATTATTTTAATCCAGTTGTGAGGTCTAACTTGAAAACTCCCTTGTATAGAGGTTTCTGAGATGCTTTCCAAATGCAAAGTGTGGCCTGTTAATTCCCCAATTTGGTTTGTTATTGAATTTTTAAGTGATGCAGTTGCCTCATATTGCAAGCCATTTAGAGATAATTGGTGTAATATTTGGGAGTAGCAGCTTTTTGGGTTTTCCCGTGTTGGTTTGTTCCTGAGCTGCTTCTCCTCCTGGCCCCTCAGCCTTCAGCAGTGTTGCTTCACTTTTTGTGCAGAAAAGGATGGAAAAGAGGCCAGAGACAAAATTTTTAAAAGGGGAAATTTAAACTAGTTTCTTCTAAATGAACTGGAGATTAATGAATCTATTCAAGAGCAAGAAGGATGATAGCTTTTCCTTGTACAACGTGAACAATAAGAGCGATATTGGGGGCATGGTTGAGTGAAGTGGGACTAGAGGCAAAATAGGGAAATGGGTCAGGATAAGAGGAAATGAAAGTGTAGATGAAGGTTGCAGTGAAGGAAGACTCAGGAAAACTGTAATGATGATTAATTTAGGCTTCTCTCTAAATAACTGTTCCCATCTGCACATGTGAAAGCCATTCAGATGTACAGCACACATTTGGAGAGTACTACAGGTAATAAAGGTAAGTAAATTAGATATGAAGTTACAAATCAAAGTATCAGAAGAAAAGTTCATTGCAATTTTGAACTGCACTGTTAATGCTACTATGACTTATTTTTAGCTCCATTTCCTTGGTAAATGGAAATGATCAATGCTCCCCTTTAAGAACCTTTTGGCTGATTTCAGTCTCAGGTGGGTGGATGGAGGAGAGCAGTCCTACTGATGTCCTCACCCGAGGAAGGACGGACAGAGCAGAGATGTTGTCTGTTCTGCTTGGTCCACCGGCTGCTGAAAGGCAGTGACCTGGGCAGGCAGCCTGCTGTGCTAGATGGCCAGACAGCACCCACGCAGTGCAGGAGCAGCTGTGGTGGCCGCCAACACTTGCCATGCTGGGGACGTCATTTTGTGCTGAGTAGGGCGCACTGGCAGGAACAAGGAATGGACCTAGGCATGGTGGCAAACTCTTGAGGAGATGCTGGGAACATAGGGAGGAAGTAAAACGTTGTGGTGTGATAGAGAGTGCCCAGAGTTGTAGCAGAAGTTGACCTGAGATGTGCTGGTAGATGGGCAAACCCAGAGAGGATGAAGAGATTAATGTTGTGAGCAGCAGAACTAATGATGCCTCATGTTTGTGTCTCAGCTGGCAGGAAGGGCCCTGCTGGGGAGCTCTGGCATGGAGACCTGTTCCTGAAAAGGGGACTTCAGGAGGTTAGAGACAAAAATTGCAAAAGCTGAAGTTCTGCAGTTCAAAGCACCCTGCTCTTACTGTTACGTGGGAGGACCAGGACCTGGCTGTGGTAGACCTTGTGTAAACATAGGAAGAGAATATGGTCCCTGCTTTAAAGAGTTTGTTTAGGTGCACAGAAAGAAATCACATTGTAGACCTGGCATGTAGTCCTCCTTTTTCTTCTGTGATTGCAGTTGTTACATGTTGAGTACTCTGAGTTCTGGGAGGGATTTTGGGATGAGCAAAATAGGAAAAGCAGTGAAAGAGAAAACCAGGCAGGTGCCAAAGGATTTATATGGATGGATTTTTTTATTTTTTTTTTAGATTTTTTTCCTTTCTAGCAGGAAAGAGTTAAAAGTTCCAATTATGAGTTGTTCGACTTAGTAACAAGTCAAGGGGAAGCCTGAAAGGAATTTACAACAATAGGAAAAGTTTCTGTCCCAAGGATGATGAGGGATTTACTTTAAGGCTATAGAAATGCTGGAGGCTTTTGGAGGAGGAAAGGGACAAAATATCTTGAGTTTTCAAAAGAGCTTTGTGCATGTGAAGGTGTTAGGCTGATGAAAGCCTTGTCGTGGTTTGTGGCACTTGCAACCCAACTCAAAGGCACTGGAAACGGTGTTGCTAGGATCGTTCAAGGGAAAAGGCCTGGCTGCTGCATGTCTCTGACACTGCTGACTTGCAGTTCAGTGCTGAGATGAGCTCGGCTGGTTAGAGCACGGTGCTAATAACAACAAGGTCATGGGTTTGATCCTGGTACGGGCTACTCACTTAAGGGTTGGACTTGATGATCCTTGCGGGTCCCTTCCAACTCGGAACATTCTGTGATTTCTAGGGAGAGAAGCATCAGCTCAAGCACAAAATTCAGAAGGAATATGCCAGTTACTAGTCAGTCAGACTGGAAGCCCTATCACTGTTTCCTTGGCTCTAGCCCAACCCCATAAGCAGATGTATCACAAATGAGGAGAAGCTGGGCAGGAACAAGAGATTCCAATGGTGAATTCCAGGAGGATGGAGGAACTCAGCGTATCAGGCTGTGCTAAGGTCAAAGAGAATGAGCCAAGAGAAAAGCTCATGGTTTGCTTTGCAGAAGATGAGCTCATTAGCTATCCCAGGCAGTTCCAGTGCTCTGACTCTGTCAGAGTCTGATCTAAAAACAGGCTGGGTTTATGCTGTGTATAAAAATGAGAGGTGGTGTTTCCCTCCCCCCTCTGCTTTCCTGAGAAGAGGGAGGGCTGCAAAGTGAGAACATGTTAGGGCAAAGGTGGAAATGTGCAGGAATAAAAGTAGTGACATCTAGCAAGGCGGCAGGAGTGTAATGGAGGAGAAGAAATTTGGAATTGTTACAGTGGGGCAGGGAGGTAGGTGGGGGGTAGAAGGAGTGGGAAGTGATGCAAGAGGAAAAAGAGATGAGGAATACCCTGAGGGATGTGAGAAGGAATAAATAATATCATGGGAGCAGCAAAAAGCAGCAGCAGCAGCCAGGGAGTGCTGTTATTGAGATTTAGACCAATCTTACATTGAAAGGAATTAACGTGCTCCAGCTGCACATAATACATGTGTGTAAGCTTCAGTCCTGCATGCATACACCTTTTCAATGATAAGGAAATGACTATCAAATTAATTAGGAATTGGGAGCATTGTTCTCATTGTCTGTCAATCCATAAAGAAAAGATGATCAAGTGCCATGACTGAAAAGGAGCTGGAAGCTCAGAGAAAGCTTGGGCATTTGGCAGTCAGGCTAATTAAGCTAGATAAAGCAATGCGAAAAAATTTGGCTGGCAAAGCAATCTACTTATCCTGAAACTGGCTTGTGTCACTCAGCAGTTCTCAGTTTAATATCATCCTGTAGCTGCATTTTCCTTGGACACTGAGCTAAGCAAACATTCCCCTGCCTGTTTGTCTTACAGAAGAAGCTGATATGGAGAGGGATAAGGATGCTGGGCATGTGTGGTGCTGGACTGAATCTGATATGCTGGTCTGGCCTCTCTCTGACAGTGACTGGTGGGGAAGGTGACAAGTGCCTGACTGGTGCCTGAAAGGTGTCTCCACCTTCCAGGCTGTTAACTACCATGTGAATCATAGCAGTTATACTAATACAAACAATTGTTTCTATAAATCGAAAACGGGGTGTTAAGCAAGGTTTGCTTGGCCTGATTTGCGAAGATCTGACTCAAAATGATGAGAGGAAACTGATCCTGGAAGCGGAAAAAGATTCAAATGAGCATCACAGAAGTTAATGCTGATGCCCACTTTAACTGCTGCGGCTCATAGCTGCCCTTTACTTGCTTCATTCTCTGGCTCAGATGTTGCTTTTCTGCATATGACTCCAATATGCTTAGGCACTTCAAAAAATCAAGCAGTAAATGTGATTGCCTTGATTATAAATGTCACCCAGCTTGGATGAAAGAGGAATGGCTGAGCTGGTGTAGTACATAACTGCTGGTGATTAGCCACAGCAGGGAGCACCTCACAAAAAGGTGTCCAGACCTTGCTGCAGGCAAGTGTGGATTTATCCCCTGTATATGGGTTAGAGATGGGTATAAGTGATGGGGCTTTGAGTGTCTAGTAATGATAACTCTGCATATGGATTTATTTTGCTATAAATTGATTGGTTCTGTATCGAGTGATGTGGGGATCCTGGTCTTGCTGCCTTCTGTGGCAGAGTTCTGATGCTTAATCAGATATTGAAATTGGGAGGAGAGGATTGAGAGCAGAGCAGTATTTCATTTCTGCCAGGTTGCATTTGCCATCTTCTAATGACTGTGTATCCTCTTAGCCCTGTGCTGGGAGCACAGAATTTTGCCAGTTATTGGTTTTATTATTTTATGCACTTCCATAATTTTTTTTCTGTTCAGATGAGCTCAAGACCAAAAGGGATGGCTGCAGTTGCCTTATCAGGCACCCTGCAATCATGAGCCCCTGTTCTGTGTCCAGAATAAGCTGCCAAAAATGTACTCTCACACGTCAGAGGCTGTGAAATATTTTTGTGTGCTTTACAGCAGATGCAGGACCAATGCAATAGCAGATCAAAAGTCTCCAACAGTAATATACTGTGGTGACAGCCCTGCCTGGCAGGAATCAAGGGTATTGCTAATGCAGTTGGTGCTTGTAGTAGGGAAGAGGGTTTCCTTGGTGAAAGGGAGAAGAAACCAACCCAAAGTTTCCCCTCCTTGGAGACAAGTGTCCCCAGGCTGTCTGTCACTTCTGTCACCTTACTCTGAACCCTCTCATGTTCTGAAAGAACTGTTGCAACCTGAGATTTCCAGTCCTGATTATTATCTGTGTCCTTCCCCCTTCTGGTCGTTTTGCAGCTGGGCACCTTTTCTGATGGCACTGTGCTTGGCTAGGCAGTGCTGAGTTGGGTGCGGGGACCCCAGCTCCTGTGCATAGCCTGTTGCCTCTCGAAATCCTGTGAGAGGACTTGGAGCAGCTTTAATGTGGGTTTTCCAGGACAACCAGTTGGTTCTAATTGACGGTGTCACTTATCATTGTGTTGGCCATCTGCCTTGCTTTGGTTAAGTCTCAGTCCAACACTCAAGAAATCTCTCTGGTCTTGAGAGTCTGTTTTGTACTCCCCAAAATAACCTGTATCCTCTGCAGACTCTGTGACCCCACCAAGAGCTCTCTTCCCACATCATTTATATATTATTTAAACCATCTGTACAGCACTTGCTTCCTTTACACTGAATTAATGTCCTTCTGAATGACTCCTGTTGTGCTCTAAACAGTCTTCTAAAATCTGGAGTCATTTGTGTATCTCTTCGTTCACTGTCTCCTCTTAGGACACTGAACTTAATTACATTGTGAACCCTATTACTTAAGGGCTCAGATATTGTCACTTCTTGATTTAGTTCCTGCATGTTGCTGAAAATTAAGTCAGGAATTGCTGCTTTTGCTTGTGGGCGCTTGAATTAGCTGTTCCAAGGAGCAATTGTTTAAAGAGCTGAGGAGCTGTTGTGTTTTGTGCCAGCTTACAGGTGAATTCCCTCATCTTAATTTTCTATAAATTGTGTGTTCTTTCAAAACTGCATACCCAGCTGTCTTTAGCTAGAGCCCTGATGATAGATGTGCAGCATGGGATTATAAATGTTTTGCAACTCCTGGGGTTGTGAATTCATGCAGAGTTGATGGTATGATCTTCTGCACATATTTTTCCCCTTTAAGAGTTTTAAGGTTTTCTGAATTAACTCCACAGAGGTATTGAAAAGATTGCATTATTCCTTCAACCCTTTGGCTTGAACCCACTTTTCTATATAACTTGCAGCCAGGTATTATAATATCTCATTTGGTTTTTAGTGTTCCACCAAGTTTCTGTCATTCGTAGTGTATTAGTCATTATCCATTGCCAGGATATCTAGTTCACCTTAAAATCAGCCTGTTTTGAGATGTTTAAAGCTAGGCTTGAAGGGGAGAGAGGAGAGTAAAAGAACAACAAAAAAAAAGAGAGGTAGTTGTAGAAATGCTAATGTCATATCTTCCTCCCTTAAGTCTGGGTAAGGTATTATTTGATTGGTCTTTCCTGCTTCTGTCTCCTCCGACAATGCAGGAATTGCGGAGGGAATGTGATTGATTTCTGGGCTTGGATTTGCTGACTAAATGGTTTGTTTCTTTATCTGCTGTAAAGAAAACAAGCAAATTGGAGTCAGCAGGTGAGAAAGGACTGTCAGTAATTCCCCTTACTTCACCCTGCTGTGTAAACCTGATAGGTTTAAGGGGCTGAGGGCTTTGGGGCTTTGCTCTGTCCCTCCCACCACAATATACTGTGCTGGGAGCAGAGCTGCCAGCTCCAGGGTATGGAAAATCAATGCAATCTCCTGCCCCATCCCATCACTGTCCTTCAGGATTGGCCCTTCCCTGAAGGTGAAGGGTGGGCACTGCAAAATAGCCAAGCCCAGTTTGGAAAACGGGATTGAGCATCCTGGGGAACCAGGTTAGCTTCCTCTGGGGGGAATACATGCCATAGGCTCTGAGATCCATTTTGTGATTATGCCAGTCATAGATTATGCCAATCCTTCGCTGTAGGGCTCTGCAGGGAAGAGGCTGAGGGGACCTCCCACAGATTAATCTGGTTAAACTGTTCTTCACAGGGCAGATAATCTCTGTGTCAGCATTTGTGAGTTCAGGCCCACTGATGAAAGCTACTCTGCAGCCAGCTGGGAGCTGGATAAATAGGGCAGATACTGCTGAACATAATGACTTTCAGCACTCTGTACAAACATTTGAAAGTTAATAAAAAGGAGCCCAGTGGAGAAAAAAGGGCCAAAATTGGGTGCTTGAAACTGTCCAGATGTGCGTAGTGCCTCAGATGAACACTGGGGATAGCATGAGAATTCCTGATGGTGCTCCTGGAGAATTTTGCCCTGGAACTGGGTTCAGTGGGAAATTGCTGATTCAGTGGAATCAGCATAAATTTATCGTCACCCTTCTGCCCCTTGGAAATGATGTGCATGTTTTAATCAGCTCAAAGTATTTCCTTTGGCTTTATATGTTAATGTAAAAGTCAACATGGTAATGGTGATAGTCAAAACTCTTAGGTTAAAACAAATGTACTTCAAGTCAAAGCCAAATGTATTCTTGAATATATTGTTTCAGGCCATTGCAAATTAAGATGACACAGGCTTATGGCACATGACGTTTGACTTCCAACAACCTATTAGGAATCTGTGGCCTTAATGTCCAAACAAATGCTCAATAAGGTTCAGTTTGCCTCTCTTATTTTTAACTGAGTTCAGCTTTGATGACGGCTGTGGGGCTGACAGCTCTGAACAACAAGCCTTAATGCATTTCTGCAACTCACATCTTTAAAGCTTGATGTGTCCTGGCAACTCCTCCCCCGTTTTGAAGCTATCTTTTATCTTTTTTATTTTTTTTCCTTTCAAAGCTTCTAATGTTTCCTAGGTAGACATGAACTACATCTCTCAAAGCCCCAGTTTAGCTGCGAGGTGGATGATGGGGTCTGCAATGCAGCCCATGTGGTTTCCCACACACTGCTGGCTCCAAGCCCACCCCTTGTGCGGGCTCGGAGGGTTTGTAGCATGCTCGGGCTGCCCGTGACAGCCCATCCAGACTGCACAAATGAGAAGAGGCAGCACGAGGCTGAGAGAGCAGTGCCTGGGCTGGCACAGGAACTTACTGTGGCCACCAGGGTTTGCAGGAGGGGTAAAGATGAAGCCTAGAAGGGAGAGTGGCTTTTGGATTCCTGTTCAACCCACCTGTCCAAGACATGTGATATGCTTTCATGTGGTCTTGGATAGGAGTCTGCTTGCAAGCTGACCTTAGAACAGGCACAACTCTGCAGGAACAAGGAAGGGATGAGTCTCCAAGGCTTCCTGCCTGTCCTCCTGCCATCCCTGCAAGAGTGGAGAAGGCAGAGGGGTGAGTGCTCCTAGTCCTCCTTGCTCTTTTGTTGGCTGCTGTTTCTCAGCACAGGTGAGCAAGCAAGGGCCTGTGTTGGGAACCAGGGAGGAGACAGGGCTGTTGCCTTCCCCCTTCATCACAGCATGAAGGAATAGCTGAGACAGGACCAAACATGCCAGGGGTCCCTGCTGGGCATAAGCAAAGGTGTATCACCAGAGATTGTGGCAGCATGAGCCTTGTTCCCATAGAGCAGAGACTGTAGTACCTCTGCTCCTGCATCCTCCCAGATGCCAGAGCAATGTGGGGCAGCTGGGGGGAAGCAGAACACAAGCTCCCTTCCAGAGCTGGAGTGCTGCGAGGAGAGGAACAAGTAATAGAAATTGAAATGCAAATTCTTTTTCTGAGTGTAGAAAAGGCCCCCATAAATCAGGAGTGACAAGAACACAAAGACACCATCAGGATGCATTTGCACAATCAAGGGATGTTTCATATATCTGAGAGAACCAAGGCACAACCTCCGCTCCTGAAATAAACCAAATCCATTTTTTTCTCATCAGTGAAGCAGTGTCTCAAATTCCCTGTTTGAAGAGCAACAGAAAAACAGAAAGGAGATTTGAGCTAAATTTTACTCAGATGAGGCATGTTTTCTAATCCAGACAGGAAAATATTTGTTTTAAAGGGTCAGTGAAAAATAAACAGTTCCTCTCTCCCTTCACATCCAGCAACATAATAGGGATCTGCATTTTTTTCCCTCTAGATTTGTCATCATCAAATGGTACAGCTGTTGAGAACCTTGGTGATATAATTGTGTAGTCTAGAAACAGAGTAACCTCATGGCAAAGAAAGAGAGCAGAAATGCTTGAACAGAGACCCTGTCCACAGAACACTACATAAAGGAGCCTGACAGCATGGAGAGCTTTTTCCAAGACTTGAACCTAAAACTGCAGCTAAATGTTTCACTAACCTGTGCATAGGGTGAGGCAAACTGGAGGCGCTGCTCTAGGAAGAGGTGGAAGTTTTAATCTGAAATCAGAAGTGACAGAGCTGAGTGATTGAATTTGGTCAAGCAAGCCCTGCCCCGGATTTTAGCTTCACTCTTCATCGTTCTGTCACAAGCTCCAAATCCATCTGTCTCTTGCTGTAGTAACTGATAAAACCCCTGTGTCTCACTGTCTTCTATGTTAGACTTGAGATCGGCCTTTCAGGCTCACTAACTGGTATTCCCAATAGACAGTGTGTGCTGGGTGTCTCCCTACTTCCACTTAAGGATTTCTGAAGAGCCTAGCTCCCATGGGTGAGATATCTTTATCCCGGCCTTGCTGTGAGGAAGCTTTTTGTGCAGTTTTCAGTGAGTGTCTTAAAACCAGGCTGAGTCTGCCCAGTGCTATCTTCGCGTGGCAGAAAATGTGATTAGATATGTGTGAGTGGTGTCATAAATCAACCGTAACGAATTCGTGCTCTGCTTTTGGCTGCAGTTGTGTGGTCCCGTCCCTCATGTAGTGTTGGGTCACCCTGGCAAGACTGAAGCAGTTGCCATCTTCTCTTCCCCTGGCTGAAGGCCAGATTGGATGAGGCCCTGAGTAACCTGATCTAGTGAGTAGTATCCCTGCCCACAGTGGTTGGAACTAGAGGATTTTAAGGTCTCTTCCGAACTAACCAATCAACTAAGATATGATTCTGTGTTGATATGTTAAATGGGTGTAGAGCTCCACAGACTGATGGAGTTACAGGCTATTCCTGCCCAGTGTAGAAACATAGGACCCTTCTGAAAAGCCGTTGCGTGGTGAGCACTGGAGTTGTCCCAGTTTGTATTCCCTTCAGCTGAGCCATCGTCCTCTGCTATTGCAGCTGTAGAATGGGGATTAGGCAGACAGGCTTTACTGACATGATTTGTGCTGGGTTAAAACTTACAATTGAGTTATGCAGGTTCTGTGTTAATAAAACCTTTCCATTATGCCACCACATGCTCTAAAGCACATTAGAAAGCGGCTGCATTGTGAAGGGCTTGGGGAATTCAGATCTGCTTTCCTGCAGCTGTTTTTCTGTCCCTGCCAGGGTTAGGTGCATAATGTGCCATTAGCTTCCATCTGCTAGGGCTGGAAAGAACCATCTCTGTTTCTAAAAGATAGCCCATGACAAACTTCCCCAACACTAAACTGCTTTTTTTTACTTTTTTTGAGCCATTCCACAGCTAGAAGGAAAGCAATAGAATTGCTAGAATATGGGAGGCTCTTTGCTATGGATGGTGATTCTCCCTGCAAGTACAAAACTGGTTGCGTTTCCATAGGAATGCCATGTGTTTCATGGGTTCCTACTCTCCTCTGCCTCGGTTGCTTTATCCCAGTCCTGTGCTGTGTCTCACTGGCCTGCTGGTGGAACTGTCACTGAGCTCTGGGGTGAGAAATAAGAAGGAAAACCTCACCCAGAGTGATCACAGTGTCTGAGCAAAAAGGGAATCTTATGCTACTCTTGCCCCAAACAAGCAGACAAACCTGTATGTGCATACCCATGCTGCTCCCTCTTGATGTAATATGTAAGAAAATAAACATGGATTCCCAATTTAGGTGCTGTTGAGATTAGAGGCGAGGTAGCCAAGATTTGATGGGGTCTGGGAAGGAGAGATGGTTGTCTAACCCTAACTCAAGTTGTCAGGGTCTTACCTGTGTTTGGAGAAGTTCTCTGTGCTGTGGACTGACAGGTGGGTGCTTTACTCAGGACCCTGTCTGTGAGGATGGAGGGATTTGCTGGCTTCAGTGGCTTTGTTTTGGACCTTGGTGGCAGTCACAGGAGAAGGTGCTAAAGGGTCATAGCAATTCCTTATGCAGAACCTAGGGCTTCTGTGCAATGAGGAGAGAGAACCATGATTTCTTATTTCTCAGTCTCTTCTCAGTTAATTGAAAAAAGTTCGGGGAGTTCTCAAACATGGGAAGAAAAGGCCCTTTCAAGACAGAGCTTAAGTTTTCAAATAGGTATGAATGGTTTAAAATGGAGGACTTTGACCATTTAAAAATAAGTGCATCAAATGTGTCATCAAAAAGCCTGGGCATTCCATGTGAAGAAACAAATCACTTGACAGACCATCAAATGCCCTGAATGTACATGCCTTCCCAGTGAAAGACCAGTACCAGCTGATGATTGTCTTATGTATGTGGCCTATATCCTTGTGTATGTTACATATGTATAGGCATAGTTGCTTTGAAAGGCTGTACTGCAGCAGCCAGTAATGGGGCCAACATTAGTCTATCATTTCTTTTTTCATCCACCTTCAAACAAAATCCTGTCAGGCAGCATCCGGGAAGCTGAAAGGAAGAGCATGAGGGGAAAAGTGTGACTGCTAAGAGGGGAGGAAAGGATCAGGCTTGTAAGTGGAGTCTTTGCGGAAATGGTCTTAAAGCACGGAGAGAGACAGGACCACTAAAAGCTTTGTACGTGACAGTGCAGCCTGATGTGACAATTGTCATTTGGAAACTTATGGCTCTGTGAGGTTGAAAAGTTTTTTTGAAGCTTTGCTAAAACTAATTATCCCAGAGAAATGAAGCTAAACTTAAACAAAGAAAAAATTATACTATGGGTCACTGTGTGCAAAATATTAGGGCAAATCTGATTTTTCTTTGTACCCTCCTTTCCAATTTTAGTGGCAGGTGGGTGGGAAGACTGCAGAGTGAGGGAGAGTGGTGTGGGGAAAATTGCTTTATCAGCCTGGTGCAGCATGCAGGGATTTGAGTGGGTGTCTGGCTCCAGACCTGGCACACTGTGACTTCCCTGGCCCCCAGCACTGCCTGGCAAGGGTGGCCACGGGGCTGCAGAACCTCAGCCATCTTGCTGTTAGCTGGGGATTTGTCATCCTCCCTGATGGCTGAGGGGCTGGGAGCAGAGCTGGCTTTAGGGACAGGCTGTTCTTTCTGTGAAAGATGGGAGCTCTTTTGCGGTCGCTCTTCGAGATTTACTGTAGGTCCACAGTGGCTGTCTCCTCACGGTGTGCCAAGTCTGTCTTTACTATCCTGACCTATGCTCTGGTTTTTCTTTTCCCTCCACTCACTGTCATAAATAATCTGAAAGCTCTTTAAAGGCAGTGAGGTTAAGTGGGCGCTCAAAGCGTGCCTGAGA
Source organism: Callaeas wilsoni (assembly GCA_013398955.1). Taxonomy (NCBI): domain Eukaryota; kingdom Metazoa; phylum Chordata; class Aves; order Passeriformes; family Callaeidae; genus Callaeas; species Callaeas wilsoni. Next base: position 90,562 of record VWPU01016040.1, read on the forward strand.
GGAGGCTGTGCCGTACGTGCTGTGCAGGTGCTGATGCCTCCTGCCACAGAAACAGGTACGGCAGCTACTCTTCCAGAAAAAAACCACTGCTGCAGAGGGGTTTCTCCTTTTCCAAAGAGGTGTTACGATAGCGCTGTCCCTTCTTTTCCTCGCTGATAAATGGTGACTACAGCTGCTTGAGGGAAAATATTTTTGACCCTTACCTGACTCAGACCAAACCAAACATCCTTCCTGCACAGCAGAGCATCCCATGGGGATGGGCACTTGAAGCAGTGTGCCTCCTGTCAGCAAAATGGGTGAGTGCTTGGGGCACAGGTTATGGTCAGGCATATAAAAATCTGTAGGAAGTAAGTCTTGAAGTATAAGGGTAGATTATGTGCAAGGAGCCTAAATCTTCTATGTTAGTTTTCCCTACTACATCTCTGAGTCCATGTCTGATTGTATCTGGGCAGGAAGAATCATTCTCTAGATGAACAAAAAGATTGTGTAGAGAAGATGAGTTTTACTAAGTCACTGCTATGTGTGTTTGAATAAGGATACTGCATGTAGGATTTGAAAAATAAATTTGCAGAAGTTGATGGGTCTTTCAACTGCAGGTATCCTGAGTCTAGTAGTAGATGGTATGTTACCTCAGAGAACAGCACATGAAGGAAGTGCTCTTGATGGGTCCTTTGACAGGGCTGTACAGGGCATGAAGCAGCTGTCCTAACCCATCAAGAACAAATTTATCACGTATATCTGGTCACTGGTTCTGCTCATTGTCAATGTCTCATCTTGCTGAGCTGGGCAGGTTACCAGTAATTTGGTGACTCTCTTTGCCTTGGCCATCTGCTGATCCAGGGAATGAAATGTCTGCATCATGATGCAGCCTTCCCTGCAGTGGACTTTGCAGGCTGTGAAGACCTACTGGAGCCCTGCCCTCTGGTTAGGGGAAGGTGGCTGGGTTTTGTACTCTGCTCACCAACGTTTTGTACTAGCTGTGTCCCAGCAAAGCAATCATCTCTAGTCCACCCTTGTGGTAAAGCCACTTGGTTGTGAAAAACGAAAGGGAAGGGTTGAAAAGGTTCTGTGGAGGTGATGTAGTTAAATATCATAGAACGGTTTGAGTTGGAAGAGACCTTACAGATCATCTTGTTCCAACTCCTCTGCCGAGGGCAGGGACGCCTTTCTCAAGACCAGATTGCTCAGAGGCCCATTCAGTTTTGCCTTGAACACTTCCAGGAAAAGGGACTGCTGCTTTGGGCAACGATTTTCAGTGCCTCACCTGCCTCAATAGAATCACACAATGGTTTGGGTTGGAAGGAACCTTAAAGATCATCTTGTTCCAGTCTCTCTGCCATGGGCAGGGACACCTTTGCAGTGGTAGTATGGAATCAGTGTGGACTATGGAGAGGAGGCAGGAATGTGAGGGCAGCTGACTAGTGAAGGTAATGGAACCTTCATGGGACAGGGGAAATGCACGTGATCCCTTGGTGCTCAGAAATTAATGTGACACAAGATGGGTGTCTGCGAGGCAGTGAAGAGCAATCCAGTAAAGAAGCAACTCCCACAGAGTCAGACAGAATGGGGGATAGTTGTTAAAAGTTAAAACTAAAAGGCTCATAAGAGACTCTGTGAAAAGAGAAAAGGAAATACTTGGCATGGCTAGAAAGGAAGGATGGGGTAATAGGCTAGGCCATCACTGGTGTGTCCAAAATGAAGCGAGATTAATGCACAACCAAAATTTCAGACTGGAAACAGTACAGGGAAAAAATAAGTTAGACGTAGATAAGAGGAAGAAACGTGTATTTCCAGAGGCTGTCAAAAACTCTAGAATAAATAGAGTGTGAAGTTGAATCTATATGAAAACAAATAGGTCACAGGAATACAAATGTGGTACCAGTCCTAAATCTGAATAGAAGCAATGAATACAACAGGCAGAAAGACATCAAAGAGGCAGTAGAGCTATGTTGTGCTGATTGATGGAGGCTTTAGCTAGCCTGCCCTATTAGCAACCTGCTGTGTAGGAACTGCCTTTTTCAGAGATGATCGTTTTGCTGTCAATTGTGTTGGTAACTTGTGCTTATATAGCGTGCTTCTATTAAAGGAACCTGGAGTGCCCTTGGGAAGTAGCAAATTCTTTGGCAGATTGGAAAAGAGATGTGTGGGTGTTAGACTGGTTTTAGTGCTACACTATCACAACTATGGGCTGAATTTTATCTTGAGGTCCCAGTGAAGGTATCAGTGGAAGATGGAGGTAGAGCACGTACGTGTTCTGGCTCTTGCCTGTTCATCCACTGCACACCTGAACGGCCAGAAACCTCTCTGGATGCAGGGAGACCTGCATTTATGATAATCTATATGTAGTACGTTACTTGCCTCTACAGGTGGAACCTGGACACTTCTCCCATTGTTCTCAGGAAATATTTTTGGGAAACTCATTTTCCCTGTGAGCACTGTCCTCATCAAATGCAGTAGTAGTTGAGATAGAGAATGATCTTAGGTCAAAGATGCTGGAGAACAATTTGGGAGACTTGTTCAGTTCTCAGCTGTGCCCCATGTCTCCTGTCTGCCCTTAGGTAAATGCATTCATTTCTCTGTCCTCTTGCTTCTTGTGTGCAAAGCAGAGATCATAATGCATCGTTAGCCTGTCCTGTTCAGTTAGATTAAAAACCCTTTGGAGCAGGCAGCATGTTCTACCGCATGTTTATGTAACATTTTGCATAATTTGATCTTGGCTAGCATCATCTAGGACACGTGGAGATACCTCATAAATAATACTAATAATATTTTAATATTGTTAATGCTTAGCACATTCGCAGCATTTAACCTCCCCCTAAAACAGCACTCAGCACTGTCGACATCGCAGTGATTGAGCATGAGTCATGTTGGCTGCTTTCCCTGGCATGGTGCAATCTGTCAACTAGCCAGAAAACTGAGGCTTTTAGTGAACATGTACCGGGTGTCAGGAGCACCTGGATCTTAATGCTGCCCTAGCAGTAACTTACTGTGTCATTGCTGGGTAATGTTGTTTGTTTTGGGGTTTTTTGAAAGTGAACTCTGGTCTTTGGCCATCTAACTTGAGATAGTGGGAGCCGGAGGCTTGGGGGCTTAGAGCTTCATTAATCCTCTTGACTGTGTTAGAAATTAAAAGTATTACACACTCCTGAAAACCAGTCTCTAAGGAGCTCATGCATTGGAAAACCCAAACCAGGGGACACTTTTAAAAAACCCTGCTCCTCTTCTGCTTGCTTTCTTATCAGTAACAAAGGGGAAGTATTTATGTACCTTAAGAGGTAGATGTGGAATTTCACACGTTGTCTTGAAGGAAATTACTAGACAATTCACATCATGTCACTTTCACTGACTGCTCTTTGTTGCAGGGTGTAAGAGGAGGGATGGAAAAGAGACCAGATGTGCTAGGAGAGTGCTGACACATCTGCTCACCCACCGCAGGCTCTTTTCCTCCTCAGACAAGAAGTATAAATCCTGAGAATCTTTTCCACCCTTCACAGGTACCTTTGTCACACAGACACATCAGGACCTTCCTTTTCAGGAGTGCATCCACAGCCCACTTGTGTCCTCGAGGAGGTTCCAGCAGCTGCTGTGAGCCTGTATGCTGGCTGAAGCTCCTAGCTTCCAGTTATCTGCTGAGACAGATTGGCTCAGTCATTTGCAGTCTTTTCTCCAGGCACGTGTCCTGGAGGACATCAGTGCCAAATCTTCCAGAATACCCTCTGGGAACCAGGGTAGAGTGGCCAGCTACAAACCTTCCAAAAGGTTAAAAACTGTGAGAGGAAAAAGGTGCAATTCAAAATACAGAGTGGTGACAACTTAAACTATGAAAATTATGTTTTAATTACAGCCAATAATGAAACAAACAACAGGAGCTCATACCCAGCTCTCTGTTATTGCCCTGCATTTTGCCTAGACTGTATGCATTTTCTTCTCAGTGACCTTACCCGAGCACTCCCTACAGTTCTGAATTAATCTTTATTTACTTTACTGCAAAGCTTTGTCACCACAAGTCTTTTTTTTTTTCCTGTACTGAAGCACTTGTCAGAAAAGCCTGCTAAGCTAAGCACCCAGCATAGAATTTAGTGATGCTCCAGCCACAGAAAACATCACACTGCTGGGAGAAGAGAGAAAGGATAAAACCACTCTGCCTTTCTTTCTGCCCCTCTAATCTAGGGCTTCTGCTAGAGGCAGAGTACCCTCTAAGATAATTTAGCCTTGGAAAACAGGCTGGCTGGAGGAGCAAGGTGCTCACTTCCACATCCTTCACCAGGTGATCTGCTGGGGTACAAGATACTGCCCTGAAACCTGCAGAAAGAAGAGCTCCTGTACAGAAGAGCACACACACCTTTTGAAACCGTGAGAAGGTCCTTAATCTGCCTGTTGTATTTTCATTGTCATCGTCACATTCCTGTAAGGCAGGATGACCTTTTATTAAAGGTGCCCTGTGCTCCCTTCAGACATATAAGTTGTACATCCCTCTAAGCTCAGCTTGAACTTGTGTGGCCTTTGACAGGGATGGGTGGGAAGCTGCAAAGAATGGAAAAAGCAGTCTTTAACATCTGAAAACTACTATGGACTAGAAAGACAGCAATGCTGAACAAAGAGACCAGTGCGAGGAAGAGGAACAGGAACACAATTATTGTTTGGTGGGCTTTAGTCCTTTGGTGCTGCTGAGGTTTCTTCTACCCTATTTTCTCTCCAGAAAAATGGCTTCTTATTCAAAGACAGATGTTTCCATCACTTCTTTGTATTTGCTGTAAAGCTCAGCACCCAAGGCCCAAATCTCTGTCCTTCACATGTCTGTGCCTCCAGTCTGGGGGAGGGGACTCCCAGCTCAAGGCTGGGCAGTGGCTGGCAGCTGCATAGCAGCATCTTCTTCAGGAGGTTTATTGGAATATCCTCTTCATGCCCCACAGCTGGTTTCCCAAGGCCCTCTGAACCTAAAACCCACAACAAGAGGACAAACCCAACATCCATCCATAAACAAACCTGACAACATTAGGAGCAGTAAGGTGACATAGAAGTAAGGCTTTCCTTTTTAAAATTTCTCTTCTCTGCCCTCCCAAATCTATCATTACTAGTTCTTTCCTCTCCCTTTCTTGAAATTGAGTGACACAAACACTGCTATTATGGTGCTGTATTTATTTAGTGCTCCCACCCAAGACGAGGACCCTGTTCAAACTTATCATGATATGAAGGCAAAAGAAGGGACTGCAGCACTACCAAACGTGGCAGGACTTCCATCAGTTTGACAGGTGCTGAGGAACACTTACACAGCTTTGGATGAAGCTGCTGGGTGACAGAGCAATGAAGCACAGAAGCACAGGGATGATTGGGAGGTGTTTGTTTTTTTTCCCTTTCCCCTTGCAAAACACTATTTTTATACATTCGAAGGAAATTTCCACCAAGTAAGCTTGACCACAGCCAGGTTAAATCTGATAAAAAGTCAACACCCAACCCACCCCCCCATGGCTCAGGCTCTGGTTAGAGAATGGTGACTCCACCAGTCTCTCTGATCATGTCACTTCCTGGGGTCACGGATGATGGGGCACTTATCAGAACATTCAGCTACACTGGTAAAATTCAGATTTTGTCATTCTGGAGAAGATTACTATTGAAATCACTTCTGGACTACAAATACCTTCCTGTTTTGGCCTGCCAAGTTCAGCTCTTCTCTGGAGCAGAGGTCCAACTGAGTCCAAAATCAAAGTAACTCTTCTAAGGTCCCTACTTTGCCACTGGTGTCAATAGGGAATTGCTTGTGCTATGTGAAATATCAGTAAGCAGTAAGAACTTTAAAATTTTGACCCAGTTGTGTGGTTCAGGGGGTTTTCTCAGCTGGTCCTTCTCTGGTGTCTGTTACTTCTATGACTCCATTTGCAGCAGGAAGCAACTGCTGAATCTGCCACTCTGACTAGGAGATTTTGGAGCAAAATTCTTTCACCTGTCATACAGCATAATAATGTTCCAAGCTGCAGTCCTATTGCCTCATGCTGTGACCTTGTTGAAGCTCCTAATGTGAAGCCAGGTCAGGTTTTGGATAGCAATCTCCAAGGCAGAGCCAGAATGCTGCAGGAGGCACCATTTGGGAGTCAGCGGGAGGTGTGATTCCTCAAGTCAGTCTTGAACTGGTTCCACAGCATGGTGGAGTATTGCTTTCCTGGCAAGAACGACAGGCGACCACAATCCCAGCCATCTGAGGATATTAAAAAGCTCTTTCTCCAGGAACAGTCATTACCTCTAATACCCTGCTTAAGTTTAAACTCGGGTAATTACTTTTATCTGACCTAAAAAAATATTCTGGGGTGGGTTTTTTCCTAGGTGTACTGTATTTTTTCATGCTTTCTGTAGTAAAGAGCTTTGTAGGAATGCTGCACACTGTTAAACAGATGCTCTGTTGCACCCTGAAAGATGCAATTTGGAGGTGGGTCGTTATCAGTCGAGAAGCTCTGGGGCTCAGCTGCTGCAGGCAGGAGGCACTCATTAATAGCAGGGCTGTGTAGCAGCATTGATGAAGATGCATGGTATTCGTGAGATAGGTGAATAATTAGCGGTGGGATCTGCACACCTCTCCTGGACAAACACCAGGCTGCTTTACAAGACCAATGTGTATCCACGTAAATGGTGTAACAGACAACCAGAATTCTTGGTGTAACTCATGCTAGCTTTAGTACAAGTGAATCCTGGTGGTGAAGGGTATCTTAAAGCAGCCTTGCTTTTCCCTGCAGCCTCCTGTTTGATTAGGGGCTCTATGCTAGGTCAGAGATCTCCTGTTGTCTCCCTGTTTCTGGAGTATCTGAAGACTTGTCTCATTGTGTTAATACCTCTGTTTATTCTCCAGGTTCCTTCTTAGCCTTTTAATCTTCACTGTGTGTTTTTCCTGACAGAAATTTCTTTCTATTATTTTTGGTTTTAGTGGACTTGAGAGTTTAATGGATGCATTTAGAAGATCTGAATAAATCATTACAGAGAGAGTTTTAAGAAAAGAGAGATTTGCTTCATTTTGTTTCTGTAATGAAAAAAAGCAAACCTAACAAAATGTTTCTAAAGCCATCTTCAGTCCTTGCCAAACTCTGAAGGGGAATATGATGTGATGCTTGAGAAACAACTGACTTAAATTCTAATTTAACTTGGAACCTAATGAAAACTGAACTATGCAGCCAAAAGCCTGTGTGACCTGGTCCAGGACCCACTTTCTGAGCAGCCCTTGGAAGTAAGATCAGAGAGTCTGACCTTTGTCAGTGCTTTGTCTTTTTGGTGTTTATCTGATTTAACATGGGAACAACTGAGCTTTGGTTTTTGCAATGAATCTCTTCTTGATAGAAAGTACCTTCCAGAGAGCAGAAACATAGAAGCATTGCCAACCATCTAAAATTTCTCTCCTACCTCCCTCTTCTGCAGTTTCTTGTCCTGCCTCCCAGTAACACCAACACAAGTCTTCCCCAAGGCCTCTCAAATCACCATAACGGTTTCACTGTGTTTGGCAATACTGTGGTCCTTTCCTCGGCATCAGTATTATTGAAGACTCAACGACCTTAGCAATGGTTATGTCAGGTGCCTGAAGTTAAGGTGCTCCTCTTTCACGAGAGCAGTGTATAAATGATGACATGATGAAAGCAAATATGTACAAGATTGCACGACATGGGAACACCCAGAGCATGTCAACCTTGAGTGCTTGCAAAAAAGCTTTATAAATTGCCCCTTGTGGCTTGGCCACCATGAAATTCCAACGCTGCAATGCTGGATGTTGGCATTTGGTTTCCAACAGAAACTCAGAACTCAAAACCAGGGTGTTCTATGTTGGGTCAAAAAACCACCAACCTTTCTTTTCTGTTATGTTGAAATTTTTCTTTGCGCTAAAAAAGACAAAGAAGAAACGCTGCAGGCTTTCCAAAGTAGGATTTTTAAAGTTTCTTTTTCTGAAAAATGTTTTGATTGTTTTGATCTATTTGAACACAAACACATTTTGAGAGGTATTTTCCTTCAAGTGAACACAGTGTTACATTCAACTTCTTCTAGAGAGTTAGCTCAGCAGATTGAGGCTGAAGAGAGAGAACCCTGTTGATTCTGCCAGCTTGTTTTGTAGGAGAAGACAAAACTCCTGTGTATCAACACAGCAGGAAAAAATCCCACAAAAGCTGAGTAGTGATAAGAAAAAGTGGGAGGGGGCAAAGAGTGAAACTTGCCTGTGAAAACATTTGCAAAAGACAAGAGCAATGAGGTAGAGAAAATGAGCATTTCTTTCCTTGGGGCTGTTGCTTTTTCTGACCTTTACAACAAATCATTCCTTCCATTATAAATGGAATATTAACTGTCCTGCTTCAAGTACAGCATCCTACTGGGTTCTTGCAGGACAGTCACAAAGCAGGGGAGGAAAGTAGGGAAGAAACACAGCTCTATCCTTAGCTTGTTTCAAAAGGAGGGAAAGAAAATGTAATCTCACTATAGACTGGAATGACAAGGTTGAAGCCATTTAGCTGGTGGGATGGGAGGTAGGTGGGGAGAAGCCCAAAGGGGAAGCAGAGAGGAGTGCTCATGCAGATGTGATGCAGTGTGCCCTCAGCTGAGCACACCAGCTCAGAGATGGGAGGCCACGAGCAGTTGTACGAGGGGTGGCTGGTGTTTGGGATGCATTGCATGGGGCACCATGTTTCCACTTCAGTCACTGAGCTGCTCTTCTCTCCATTTTGGGGCAGGAACAGGTTCTGCCATGACCAGCCGTACCACAGGGCTGGCTGGCTTTCCCCTCTTGCCATAAATGCTTTGTAGTCAGGCATTTCTCTGCATGTTAAATTGGTCTGAGATATTCAGGACTTTAATTGGCACAAGGCATACCCTAAGAGTAGTTTGGAAATAGCAGCAGGAAACACTGAGGGATTGTCATGCTTATGAAGCTTATGTATTTCCTGTGCTGTTAGGAGAGCCAGCCTCCAGGGAGCTGCTTGGGCCCCTGCAGCTGATGATAGAGGAAGGGGAGAGGGGACCCAAAACTATGCTTTATTTTGCTCTGTTGTACTGTTGTACTTTTGTCAGTGATAGAAAACAGAGATTAAGGTCAATCTGAAGAACCTTAAGTGGTACTCAGCTTTTTAGGTGCAAGGTATTTACAGGTCCAGCACAGCAGGCATTTCTTCTGCTATTTGTCACTCAGGAGTTGAGCCCAAAAGCTTTGCCTGTCTCCTGTCACCTGTTTCTAACATCATCTTCCATAATGCACAGTTGTGTTATCAAGTGCTACCACAAAACATGCCCCAGAAACATCTGCGTATCTCCTCAACCGTCCTGTAGCTTGTGGCTTTCAGTGCATCCCAGATGGTATGGGGTGAATGATGGGTCTCTCCTGGTGTGTGTGGGTGATGCGTGGTTCTGTTGAATGTCTCCCCACCCCGGAGTTGTCCTGTCCATTGGAAGGCAGGGTGGAGGGTCTGTAGATTCACAGCTGCTGTCTGGCCAGAAGCTGGCCAGGCCCTGCTCGGGGTGCAGAAGGACAGGGTTGGCACCCAGCAGCAAAGAAAAGTCTTGCTGCCACAGGCAGGCACCAGCTGTAGAACCAGTGCAAGTTTTTTAGGCAATATATAGTTAATTTAGATATGGATCTTGATGTCCTCAGACAGTGCTGAAATGAAGAGTTTAACAAAACTTTTTTGAGGAGGAGATACTTACATGGGTAATTAGACTAGCCCATGGTTGCTTAATGATCCTTGTGGATCCTCCCAACTGAGAATACTCTGTGATTAACCCAGAGGACCCTTCTCTTTTGCTGTATTTTTTTTTTTTTTTCAAGTGAGGGCCAAGGTCCTTTTATCTGAAAGGGTTTGAATCAACTGTCAACTGTCACAGTTAGGGGGGAAAACCCCTCCCTTTAAGGGCAAGTTATTACATAGTAGATTGCTGTGAATTTTTTGGTACCTTCCTCTGAAGCACCTTGTGGTGGCCAAGGAGAGAAGTTGACCATGGGCAGATATGGTGTGGGTGTCCTTTTAGTTTCCTAAACCACTTGCAGGCCCCAAAACTCACTGGGAAAGATATTGGGAATGAGGCTGTGGGAAGGGAGAGAAGCAGTGAGGAAGGGCTGGAGTAGGGTGGGGAGAACACGTGCATGGGTTTGTTGTAATTAGGAGATTTAAACTTTGAAAGAAGTTAATTAATAATGAAACTTCTGACTGAATGATGCAGATTATGAAGACTGGCTTTGTCAGCAGCTGCAATTAATTACAGGCTCAGGCACAGGGAAAAGGAGGGGGGTGAGGGATGTGGGAGAGGGGAGGCATCACGAAAAGAAAGATGATAAACCTGGCTGCAGGCTGTTGCTGTGGTGACAGGAGGCAGTGGCTGTGGTTGACAACAGTGACACATTGAAGGCAGCAGATAGTCCTAATTACCCCCTCCACTGACCCAAGCAGGCAGCAACCCCTCCTGATTTGGGGCAGGAGATGCTCTGGTTTTCTCCTCGCACTTTCTTCCTTTCTGCTGCAGGTTGGATGTGCTTTTTCAGTGTTTCCAGCTGCTCTGAAAGGAAAACTGTGGGGCAATGGCTGTTTCTAATATCACTGCAATAGCCTGGGAATGGCCAGTGGTTCTGCAACATTCTTGGGAAGCCTGGACAATGCCGGCAAACTTGGAGAGTGGATGTCTAAAAAAAGCAGGGGAGAAGAAATCACTTGCAACTGGCCATAGCTTTTTGAGCACGAAGATGAGATGAGATTGCACATCTGGCCTAATTTTCAACCTTTCTGGGAGCACTTGCCGTGGCTTGTCAGGTCTTGTGCTTCAAGGTCTCATCAGGTGCCGACAGCACCCTGCCATGGTCTGCATGGCCTTGTGGGGGGCACTGCAAGGGCAGTGAGAGAAATGTGGAAGCGTGCTGCCCTGACATGGATGCTGCCAAAACATGTGCACAGAAGTGTAGATCTGTGTTAAATAACAACTCCTGACTTTCCTTAGCTTGGCTGCAGTCAGAGTAGTACTCTCTGCCTCCAGTTCTCTTGTCATGCTTTCTGGAGAAAAAAAGTGCTAACTGGCTTTAAAAACAACTGCTGCTTTTCATTTGTAATGCGTTAATGTAATCCAAGAAAATTCAAGGCCTTGGTGTTGTCCATGTATCTTCTGACCTTCTTATGCCCAAGGAGAAAGACTTTTGCAACCGTTGGCTCAGTCTGCTCTGAAACTGTTTTGGCCCCTTGAACAATGTCATTCAGCACTGATCCCTCTATCAGGACTTTATTAGTGCTGCTTTTCCAGCAAATGTCAAAGCACCTGCTGCAAAAGGGAGAGGCTGAGAGAGCTGGGGCTGCTCAGCCTGGAGGAGAGATGGTTTAGGGAGACCTTATCCATGTGTATCAACACCTGATGGGAGGAATAAAGGACACAAGACTGCTCTGTGATGTCCAGTAACAGGGCAAGAGATAAGTGGCACAGCCTGAAAAGTAGGATATGTCCTATTTAAACTTAAGAAAATGCTTCTTCTCTGTGTAAATAGTCAAATGGTGGAGCAGGTTGCCCAGAGAGGTTCTGGTGCCTCTATATCTGAAGACATTCAAACCCCAAGTGGATGCAACCCTGAGCGATCTGCTGTAGTAGAGGCTACCTTGAGCAGGGAAGGTGGAAAAGATGACCTCCAGCGGTCCTTCCAACATCAATACTTCTGAGGTTCTGTAACTCTGAACAATGATGCCAAACAGATTTTGAAGAGTCCAGAAAAGAACTGCAATCTTATCTGAAAACCCTGTGTGAGCTAATGGAAACCTCTCAAATTGCTTTCCTGGGCTTTGGATCAGATCATTACAGAAATGTGCAAGAGAAATGAAGGTGGAAAGTTGAAATTGCATTGCATAGACCCCTGAGTGAAAATACTTTATTTGTGCCCTTTTGGTGCATTCCTCTCAGAAAAGGGCTCTGGTTTTGAAGCCTACATTGAGGGTGGGCTTCACGTGCATTACTTTGTAGAGCACGTGGGATTAACTTTGTGAGGGATGGTGATAACACATTCTTGAAATCACCTTAGAGCATAATTGGAACAGTAGAACTAGTGCCCTGCTCTTGTCTGATTTTGCAACTGAAGGTAGCTCACCACAAACCAGGTGGGGGAGAAGAGAGAGAATTAATAATCTTCTAGATCAGATTGTGCAGTTTAGTCATAAATCACTGTCAGAGAATGAGCATGGAAGAGTTGCTCAGAACAAACCACAGAAGTTTAATGTCTTTCAGAAGTGATCAGAGATACAGGCCACTCTTTTAGATTCAGTACTGAAAGGACTGAAAATGGATGCACTCAGTGGGTTGTATTTTAAGTAGATCATTTCATGGCTCTTCTATTTTAAAAAGATAAAATTGTCTGACAGTGGAGACTGGGCAGATATGTTGTTGAGAGGTATGTAAAATACCCAGGAATGCTTCTGCCAGAGCTTGGAGGTCTATTCACTCTGTATCGTTGCTTTACAATGGGAACACTGGAAAGGTATTTCACAAATGCACCCACTTTTAGAGCTAAAATACTGTAAATGAGTTCTTGGATAAGCATGTATCAGGCTTTAAAACTCCTTCAGGAGGAGATGGATAGTGAAGAGGAGGCAGCTAGAGCGTGTAGAGAACAGAGGTCACAGAAACACACCATTTTTATCTACTTCTCCAGTATATAAATGAAGTGGCACTTGATAAAATTATAAGACAACAAATTAATAATAAATAGGAGGGAACAGTTTTTAATGTAAAGTATAATTAGCCAATGTAGCTCAGAGCTGCCAGCTATTATCAAAGCAGATATTTTAGCAAGATTATCAACAAAGGATTCAAATGAATAAGCAAAGCATCTGCAGGGGCACCAGTGTAGCTGAGAAAACAATTATAAGGACTATCAATCCTTATGCTTTAGGGCATAAACAGACCACCAGCTGGGGTCAGAAACACAATTTCTCCCCATAGTTACTGAGTAACTTGGGCGCATTGTGGATTTTTGTACAGCGTTGGTCACTGCTGGAAGCATAGTAACAGATTAGATGGACCACTGGTGCTTCTTTATCCCCAAGTTTCTCTGAGAGGGGAAGAGTTCTAGCCTCAAGCTGTATCCCCTTCCCAGAAGGGCAATAATCACAAGGCTCAGGTAGAGATCAATCTGCCCATTTTGATTTAGATCCCTGCATCTTGGAGAGCTCTGGTATGTTTAGGTATAGGCCACCTTGGAAAGCCTCTTCCATGTATTTGGAAGATTCAGTAAACCAATGAGGGAAGGGACTCGGCACACAAACAGGAGAGGAGCAAACATGTGTTTGACTGTGGCAATGATTTCATTTGTGTAAGTACTTTAGGCCTTTTGTGCTACCTCTACTTTCCAATTTTCAAAAGAGTTTTGGCTTAATCAAGGAATGGAGTAGTGATAAACTGAGTGTGGAGCATGTGGGAATGTAATACATCAGCCTACCAGCACTTCTTCCCCTTAATTTTCCCATTTTGTTACTTCAAGACTAGAGCAAGCTTATCTCAGCCGTGACGCTTTTGCAGTTTTCCTTGACTCTTTTCCACCTGGTTCGAGTGTGTCAGCATGATGGTGATTTTGCTAAACTGTGTTACCCTGGGAATGTACCAGCCGTGTGAGGATATGGACTGCCTTTCTGACAGGTGTAAAATCTTGCAGGTAAGCAGATTTCCTTCTTGTCGTGGTGGTGCTTCAGTCCAAGTCACAAATTTTCATGCATGCTTTCCTTCAGCGTGTGGCCGATACCTTCCCAGAGAGGCTGGCAAGATTGTCCCTGGCAGTGAGCTATCCTGTTGTAAAATGGCAAGAGCTTGCTTTGAGGAGGGCAATGGGACAACAGAGAGAATGAATGAACTTTACTTGTGACTATGCCATACTGAAGGCTTGCAAATCTTCCTGAACCTGCACATAAGCAGGGGTTTCCTGACACAGACACCTACAAGACACCTAGGTCAGGGTTAAACCAGGGAGAAATAACTAAGGTTACGCAATCCAGGCAGGAGAGAACAGCAGCCTCCAATGCATTTGGTAGTCTGGTGATGTGCAAGACTATTATTGATTCAACAGACACTGCGGCATTCAGGATGCCCAAAGGGAGAGGAAATAAAAGGAATGCTTAGAAGGGCCATGAGTACATCCAGCCTGTAAACACACCAGCTGTGCTTGATGCTTCCCCAAAGAGAAGGTGACAGCAAAGGGTGTCATCCACAATATTGTTGTGGCTAAGACCTTCAGGTATCTGAAGCTTCTCTCTGTGATGATGGGTGTGTGCTGCCCAAGCTGTGCGTGAGGCTGCGCTATCTCCACAGCTGATCCATTTGCGGCAATGTGATGAGGAGTCCTTCCTGGGGGGATCTTGGAAAAACACTGTTTTCCTGGTCAGGTTTGGATCCGTTGGTGCTGAACCAGCACCACTTTTCAAGTCTATGTAAGGAGTCTCTGAGTCTGCACCAGTTACTTCTCCTGTGGGTCAAAAAACTAAAAGAGCCCTCATTGAACTTGAGCAGCAGGAAACTGTGATGACAGGGCTACATGGAAGAGACTTTTCCAGCCCTACCTCTATATAATTTTCAGGAGTACTGAAATTAGTACTTTTCTCACATTCTTTGTTTTAATGTCCAAGGCTGAGAATGCTTGTCAAATATGCTCTTGGGTTTCTGTTTGGCAGGTGTTTGATGATTTCATCTTCATCTTCTTTGCTATGGAAATGGTCTTAAAGATGGTGGCCCTGGGGATCTTCGGCAAGAAGTGTTACCTTGGAGATACCTGGAATCGCCTGGATTTCTTCATTGTCATGGCTGGGTAGGTTGATAACTTTTGGGTTTGTTTATTCTGGGTTTACTAGAGTCTTGTATAAAACAGAAATGATGTAACTGAGGAGGAAGTTTCCACTCTGGTGCTACTCTGGTGCAGCTGCCAAGCTGGAATCGGGCATGCTGGGGTTAGCAGCCAGTGGAAGAAGGAGCTGACAAGGTAGCTTAACTCCTCAGCTGATGTGCAGCCATCTGTCTAGCACAACTTCAGTAGAGGGTGTTAATTTGTACCAACTGAAGAGCTTGCCCAGAAACATTTCTGGTTTTTTGTGCTTTTAAAATGTCTGGGTAGAAGAGGTGTAACCTTCACCAGAACCAAAGTAAAGCTAGCATTTCTGTTTCCAGCAGCAGTGTTTCAAGGATAGGAATGTAGGTTTTTTATTCAGGGCTTTTTGTTTTTGTATTGCACCAGCATTACCCACAGTACTACTGGGACAAGTTGACATTTGAGAGTTTTTTTACAACAAAGTTGCTATGGTGAAGCTTTGATTTTCCCCTCTGTATGTATCAAGTGGAACGTCTACCAGAATTTGCCTGTTAAATCACAGCAAAATGTCCGTTTCTGATACCAGTGGGATGTGCTTTTTTTCCTGGAATTCTAATTTTCAATTAGAATGCCTTGTGGTATAATAAAAAAAAAATCAGAATAAATATGTAATATTGCTCTTCTCACAGAAAAAAAGTGAACAGCTTTTCAGAGAGAAGGCCTCAATTTTCTTTTTCTTCAGCCAGGAATTACCAGCTCCACTGTTGCCTGGAAGTGCCTGTATTACTGACTGAGCTAGCAGTGAGTTTGAGCTCACTTTGCAGAGTTTTCCCCCGTGGTGTGGAGCAGCATCGTCTTTATATTTGCTTTTGACAGAGTTCTTCTACTGCAAGACTTGAAAGTCATTCCCTCTGGAGGAGCAGATAATTGTTTGCTTCTGGGAGGAGCAGAGATTTTCAAACTCAGTGCAGCTGTAAAAATTTGAAGACTGATTCTTGGCCAGGTTGTGCATGAAAGGAGGACAGGCAGATGAAAGCTGTAGGCTTTTTTAAATTAACACAATATGTGTGAGATGGGAAGACCTTTCTTGTAGCTGAGCCTGCTGTGATTAACATCTGATTTAAGGTGGCCTGACATGAGGAGTGCCAGTTAAAGCCCCTGAGACATGGTGCTGAGAAAAGCCAGACCATTGTATGTTCTAGCCTGAGCTCCTGGTGGCAAAATTGCTGGAGAGTGGATGCAGGGAAAGCAAGATCCTGGCACAGCAGCCTTTGAGGAAGGACAAGCTGGGTAGGCTTGAAAAGGGAGCCTTGGAGCCCATGGTGCTCCTCTGTGTGGGTGCTGCAGTAGGCTGGGAGAAGGACTCTGCTCCTGGTGGGCGCAGGAATACCAGCATATGAGGTAAAAAGGCTTGGGAATTGGGGGTCTTGCTCTGCCCGGGGTCTCTGCGAGCAGGGTATGTGAGTGGTGCTGTCTGAAGAGATGGTGAAATCAGTGGGGCAATACTAAATGAGCGAGGGTGAGCTCAAATACTTCGTGCAGAAAATAAGTGAAATCCACACTACCTAGACAAGAAGGGAGCAAACTCCATTTACATATTTCCTTCTTGTCACCATTGCTGGCAGGAATTTGAGGAGAGACAGAGCCTTTTGTGCATCTGATAGCAGTACTAGGAAAAAAAACTTGTATCTGAACTTCTTTCAATGCCAAGGAGACTTTGAACCAACTCCTTAGACATAAAATAATCTGTGTGGAAGATTTTTTATTTCAGGTCCAAAACTGAAAGAAACTTGTTTCCTGATTTCTATTCAATTGTCCTCATGAGGTGTCAGAATGAAATGATAGTAATCTCATTAGAATATCTGATCTCAAAGGACTTCTGCTAAAGAAAGATTTTTCCATTTAGTTATATAGAACTAATGACTATATAATGTATTTCGAGTTATAAAAGCTTGTGGTTATTAATTCATTATTCTTTGAAATTCATTAAAATTTTCTGCACTATTTAAATCAAATCCAAGGCTTTAACTTGTCCTTACATACTGTAGGCTTTTGCTTAACCTGAGATGTAAGCCCTAGCCTTTATCCTTATTGATCCCACACCTGGATCATGGCTTCAGCTTGCTGTGGTCCAGAGGCTGCCTCAGCATTCTGACTTAAGGAGGACACCTAGCATTAGGTCTGGCACATTTTCTCTATGCCAGTGAGCTAGATCCTGATCAGAGGCTAATCAGTTTTCTCCAAGAGCCTTCTCCTTTTCATCACCCTGGATTCTTGTTTTCTGCAAGGGAGGTCATAAACTTGGCTCCTAAGGAAGCATCTGTGATGTTGGGGAGCAATGCCCAGCCTAGAATGCATGCAGCTTCTCTCAGTTTCAAGAATACGGATTGTACTTCCCAGCCCTTTCTCTTCCCTTCTCCCTTTCCAAATAAACACCAGCAAGGCAGCAAAGGTTCCAAAGAATAAACTGTAGCATGGAAAAGCAAAGTGCAGGCGGGGCCCATTCTGTGGAGTGTTCCTGGGCAGCTGAGATGTCTCCATCTGGCTCGCGGCACGACAGCACGTTTTATCAAGGAGCATAATGACTATTTGCTGCTATGGCCCCAGACGGTGTTTTGGTTACATAAACCATGTATTCAGGCAATCATTTGTAGTTATTTCCTCACTTCCTTGGAAAGCCAGAAGCTATAGTTTTAGTTAGCTGAATTCCCTCGTGTGCCCCTGCCCTGCTTGCCCCTGCTCCCCACGCAACCCAGCAGCTCAAGGAGGAAGACTCCATTGTCACTAAAAATGTTTAGTTTCCATGGCGATAGGAGCTGACATCACCAGAACTTTCTCCCCTCTCACACACTCCCTCCCCTAACCACCTTCAACATGTTTTTTTTCTGAAAGGGTTAGGAAAAAACCCAAAACAACAGCTATAAGTTAATGCTCTCCCTCATTGTTCCCCTCAGAGCTCCAAAAATCATATGAGGCAATTTGGTTTGAAGAGTGCCAATGTCCTTGTGTGCGCAAACAACCAGGGCTGCAGATTCAGCTTGTCGATGCTCCTGTTCCCAACTGCTCGCTGGTGACAGGAGGTTGCAAGTTCCCAGACGTTTCAAGCAGACTGTGCTCGTCACCACCAGCTGTCCTGGTGGGAGTCCCTCTTCCCTTCCGTTTGTGATTAGGTCTTGTCTGTCGTCATTTGTTTCCCACAGTGATGGGTGCGTTTGGAGAGCTTGAACTGAGGCAACTTCAGAGGGCAGCTTCCTCACGTTGAGAGCCTATGATGGTTTGAAAGTTGAGCTAATGAGAAAGCTAATCAGATTGGAAATGTCAGCCAGAGTCTATATGTGTGTGAATTTAGGGGAAGAGTCACTTGTTTCTGGGCTCATACTCATCAATTTTCTAAGCCAGGCAGTTTTCTAGCAACAAAAGAGCGAACAATTTCCCCTGCTCCCTCTATTCTGTGAAACAGTTGCATTCACAGGTGGTTGATGCCACTGTCCCTCTATCATCCCTTTACATATCTGAGCTGAGGGTCCCTGTGACCTTGGGGGCATGAATTCCATGTAGGGAGTGGTTGTTCTGTTTCTCATGATCCAAGTGCTGTAATTAACCATCTGTGGTGGGAATTCTGTCTGCCTTTGCCCTCTTCTGTGGCATCCCTGGAACATGTTAGGTAAATTAAGGAGCAGAGGACTTCACTATGTGGTTGGGGGTGGGGGGGTGATTGTGATTACACGTGTGTCCCCAAAATAATGCCCAAAATCTTTCTCTAACGACTTGTTGCTTGAATTCCATTGGCTGAGGAGAGGGTGATCTACCTTTCAAAGAATGCTGTCTTTACCTCTCTCCATTATCACAGTGGAGTTTGCCATATAGCTCTCAAACTGAGGTCAAATTCCACCCTGTGCTTGCCTTTGGTGTGAGGAATGGCATTTTGGATATTTTGGCATTTTGAGATATTCTTGCGGTGCTCTTACACAGCT
This sequence comes from Callaeas wilsoni, assembly GCA_013398955.1. Taxonomy (NCBI): domain Eukaryota; kingdom Metazoa; phylum Chordata; class Aves; order Passeriformes; family Callaeidae; genus Callaeas; species Callaeas wilsoni. Next base: position 109,303 of record VWPU01016040.1, read on the forward strand.
TTTAAAAGTGGTGGACTTCAGAGCAAGACACAGCGTTCTGTCAGTGCTTCAGTCCGCTTCAGTGCATTTGGTTGTAATATTCTCTCTCTATTCCTGCCTGAAATTTCCTGTTTCCTACAGCCAAGTATTGCAGTAGCCTGTCCATTCAATCACAGCATCTCGCTATCAATTCATTCAGCTGCTTTCTTCTTTGCCTCCAAGCTTGATTGGTTGGGGTTTTTTTTCCTGTCTTCTCTTCTAAAGAGAGAAAACCCCTTCCTATTAGTAGGAACAGTAAATAGATGTATGTTTGTTCCATTTTTTCACACTGGAATACTGGAATACATATTATTTGCATTTCCAAAGCCGTTCATGCTGTTCTATCCCTGACTTGTCATCTTCATTTCTTTTCTGTTCTCCCAAAAATACGCCTCAACTGCAAAATCCATCAGTGACTTTTTTAGCTTTCTGTCAGGTTGCAATAAATAAATAAAGAACAGAGTGGCAAGAATTGTGCGTTACAGAAGTACATCTGCTCACAAATGAATCCCCACTAAGTGTTGCATGTGAGGTTTATTACTTAGTTTTTCTCCAGCTAATGTATGTCATGATGATTACATATCATTCCAGTCATATCAGCCTAATTACTTGTGTGAACCAGACTTGTAATCTTATAAGAAATTATAGCACATTAGTTTGATGATGTCTATTTTTCCTTAAACTTGTATTGGATATAGTTAATTTTGTTATCCACTCTTAATCCATAATCTATCCAAGATGCATATTGACAATTTCATTACTGTACTGTCACCAGCATCAGTCCAGTCATTGAGATCACTATGTACTGGCACAACACCAGAATCCCTTTGACCCTTGGATGCTTTCCCAGTTTTCTGAGTCTAATCAAAAATTATCAGCACTGGTCCAGATCTTTTCTGGCCGTTTCTTTTAAACCTCTTGCATACAATTTGTCCAGGCTTGCTTATCTTAGAAAATCCCTATTTAGGCACAGCCTAAAATACTTGATCACAGCTGGAGCTGAAATTAGCTTATTATGATCAATGGTGCACATACATCATCTGACCTTCTCCAGAGGACTTTTTTTTTAAACTAATGTTTTCTGCCTTTTTTATGTTGCTAGCGACAATTCTGTTTTCTCGTTCCAAAACTTACACCATTTTATGTGCTCATTCAGTTCTCTTACAAATTTTCTACAAGTCCATCTCCTAATTTATACTCATTGGTATCACCTTCCTCTCTCTCCTGCTATTACATTGCTGCTTTTGCTTTCACTTATGTTGTACTATCTTTTTAGCCTGTTCACCTTTCTTGTCTCTCCTGAAGCTTCTTGGATACCTGACAAATATTCCTAAACACCACTTGACTGTACTTTGCAGCTCATGAATTGAAGTCTGACTAATTTGACACATGAAGCTATTTAAAAGACATGTAGATGTGACTGATGCTTGCAGACAGGGTTTAGTGGTGCACTTGACTAGGTTGATTTGGACTCAATGATCTTAGAGGTGTTTTCCAATCTAAATGATTTCATGATTCTATGACTGTTTCTGTGTGGTTTCAAATTCATGAATATGGCCTCTCAAATCCACCAAATACACCTGGTACTGTTGATGACGTTACATGATTTGGACATAACACATGTAATCAAGTTCTATAATTTTTTTTTTTAAAGAACTTAATAGACAATTGCTCTGTCTTCCATTCTTGAATACGATTTTCTGTGATTTGTAAGGCTGGGAACTTGCAAGGAGATTTAGGTACCCCCAATGCATTGCACAAATTTAATTCTTAGAGATGGATGGGGAGAGTGCTTATCAAGAGAGCTAGGCAGCCTGTATTCTGGTGTGATCTGGACATACTTAATCACATTCATAGGATCATACATAATCAGGGTTGGAAAGAGCCTTGTGGGGTCTCCACTCCAATCTTGTTGTTCAAAGGAGTGTCAATAGCAAGCTCACCTTAGCGTTGTCCAGTCAAATCCTGACAACCACCACAGATGGACACGGCACCATCTCTCTCACCATCCCAGTCCCACTGCCCACGTATCTCTGTAAATGGTCTGAACCTCCCTTTCCTCTTTGAATTTATGTTCCTTGTGTCTTATTCTCCTGCCATGTGGCACAGGGAGGATTCTGGCTTAATCTCACTGACTGCATTGCAGGTACCAAGGAACTGCTGTTAGGTCCACCAAAATCAACTCCTCTCCAAGGTGAACAAGCCTGCATCCTTCAGCTTCTCCTCACAGGACAAATGCTCCAACCCTGAGCACCTTGGTGACCCTCCACGGAGCTTGCTTCGATTTATCCAACACCCTCTTATATTAGAGGGCCAAAAATGAATGTGCTATTTTAGACATGGTCTACCAAGTGCGAAGTAAGGGCCATAATCCCTCCCTCATCTACGTGCTGCAATCCAGTTTCTGCATCTTAGGTATGCCAATGTCCTTCACTGCACGGACTGGGTGTCACCTGTTCCCCAGGACTTGGCAGCTCCTTTTCAGCAGCACCACTACCCATCAGTCCAGCCCAAATGCAGAACCTTGCATTCATCTGCTGAATTTCACAAGGCTCATGTCAGCCCATTTCTCTAGCCAAGAGGAACTCTCTATATGGCAGAAAATTAATCCGTAAGAATTTTGCCACTGATTCTGTACTAGAAAATGCCATTTCTGACAGTGTGTTACTCCCCCTCTCTTTTCTGTCCACTTGAGCCTCCCTAGGTTAAAATCCTCGATTTTAATATTCCTGTCGTGCAGATTTTTCCACTAGGACTTCCTAATGCCATTTAGGCATTATGCTCATAAAATGAACAATTCTTATTCTCTTTATTACTCAGGCCCCTGGCACTGGAGTATAGGCAACACTATTTTTCTCCTCTTTACATCTTTTAGTGCCTTGATTAGTTTTGTTCTTGACGTGGAGGTTCTGTAAGAATTAACTCTTTTCCTAGTTTTATCACTTTTCCCTTTGGTCTTTTATTGAATCTTCTGACTGGTCTTTCAGTTCTCTAAAACCTAATTTTTCTTCTAATGAAATGCTGGTTAATATTTCTGCACAGTATTAGCCCAGCTCTCTGCCAGTCTCATGCTCTATGTGGCTGGCCTAACCAGCACTTCATGACCAGATTCCTCCATCACCTTACTGCCTGTTGGCCAGAATGTGCCACTAAGGAATTCAGCTGAATATTTCTTGTCCAACTTCTTCAGAAAGGGACATAAATCCAAGTCTATAATATGTGGTATATCTATCATGAGAAGAAAAATAATTAGCTTCAAAACACACCATCATGGGTAAATACTATCATTGAAGTTTGAAAGCCTTCCTAAGTTTGCTTTTTAATTTCACCTATGGTATGTTAGCACAGCTCTTCATTTCTTTTCCAAAGCATCCTTTCCAAGTAGTTATGCAGCCTTTGGAGAGGGTTTTGTACAGCTGAAGATCTCTTCTCAGACAAGCCTGATAGCCCCTTAGGCTGAGTAGAACACTTCTTCTCACTCCCTGTGACTTTCAGCTAGTTGCTTCTTCAGGAGTGCTTTATGCAGCTTCCACGCTGGGAGTCTGGAAAGTATTTCTATTAAGTGAGATATTACTTTTATGTTGCCTTTCTGATACTTATCTACTGTCCTTGAGTTCTGTTCCCCATAATTCCCTGCGTATGGCATCCTGTCCAAAAATCTGGAGTGATGATGCCTCCCAAATTCATCCATCCAAGCTCTTTTCAAACGTGTGCAGCATCACTGTGAACACCAACTTTCTCCTTACATGGAAAGCACTTATGGCCCCAAGTTCATCCCTCTAAATTTCAGCCTAGGAGAGGGAACTGGCAGCACTCTGAAGGATGTGAGGTACCAGCCCCCCATCCTCAAATGCCCACCTGTTTTCAGGAAACAAATCCATCACTGTGTGGTGCCCTTTCACACTGGGAAGATGCCTCTTAGCCTGAAACACACCAACTGGCCTTAATCTCACAAGATGGGGAAATGTGTTGCCAATCTTCTGCTTTTTCTTTGCTTTTAATTAACTACAGTCCTTCAGGGACCTGGTCAGAATTAGCATAGTTATGACTTTAAAATCTCAGATCATTAAATACTTATTAGCAGCAGGGTAAACAGCAGAATGCTCAGAAAATCCTAGTTAGCTAATGTTAGATGCCAAATAGAAGTCTCTATAAAATTATGGCAAGTTAAAGAAAACTGTAATAAATATAGCAATTAGGTGTTTCAAGTAGTGATCAGAAAAAGATGGAAACCAGCAAGCAGCAAGCTAAATAGCATCTTAACCAAAGGTAGAAATAGCAGCAGTGCAGCCCTCCCCTCGAACATGCACTCGCTTTTTCCTCCTTAATGATACTAATTATTTCATTTGCTTTCTCTCAGTAAAACTATCCCTAGATGTGCAACATATTGAAATGAAAGCAGTCATCAAAACGAAATGAATCACACCAGAGAAGAAGCAAAACAAGGAGGCAGCACTACCCTGCCTGCGTAACGTGTAGTTCTCAATTATTGCCTGATTTTTTGCCTTCCTGAAAGCTAATTCCCTACCGTATGAATGTTAGGTTTCTTTAAAAAACAAAACACAATCCCCAAAAAAAGGTAAAACCAGCAGGCTCATAGGACCAAAATGCAGACATTCTTTTATATTTTTCTTCAGTTTTTTTTTTTTTCCCCCCCCTAAGCAGTGAAATACAGAGATCAGAGCCTGTGTTGACTCTTGGTTTTTAAAAGTGAGGCCCCATCACTCGCATTCAGTCATCTGAGCTTGGCGAGTCCTTCTGGCTTTCTTATCACAATGTGAAAACCTGCTTATGTCTTTTCGTATCATGTCTCTGAAACTATTAAGAAACTCTGACATTTTCTCTCAGTACACAGTTTGGAGAGAAATCTGAGTGTTCCAGGGTGTGAAATAATCACATTCCAGGCAGCAAGGGACCAGTCTCACAGTCTCTGGAAGCTTTCAGCGGCTTTTGCTTGCACAGCAATAAAAAAAAAAGTAAAAAAAATTATTTTGTACTGGAGGGGGGAGAGTTGCAGGTTATTTTTCTAAGAATAAAAAGCATCACAGCTCAGGAGCTGACTGTGTAATTAGTAATTGATCTATTGCTCCCTGAGGAAATGTCTTTTTACTAACAGAATTACAGACTCTTTATTATTATTATATTTTATAAATGGGGAAAAAAGAGTGTAATTTTTGCATTTCTTGTTTTACTAGCAAGGCTTTTTTTTTTTACTTCTATCTTTCAGTTTTTGTGTCAGCAGAGAGTTGTCTTTTTGCAGCATAATGAGCTCTAAATTTAAAAGAGATAAGCAGGACTACTTAGCTTAGTACTCTGTGGTTTGCAGAGCAATTTGGAGGCCTGCTGTGTTATTCCTTTTTTTCCTGTGGTAGATGTTGAAAGGATTTTGGATCATCTGTTTAGGGTGCATGTTGAAGCCTGGCCCCAGAGGCACCAAACTGTGCAAAATGGGTGCAAATGCACAGTTTGTTCTCCAGGTATCTCTATCTATATAGATCGATCTATCTATCCCAAGTGAGCTGATAGGAGGGTCAGTGCTGGGATCTGGCAGCCCTGTGCCTCCTGCACCACGATGGCCATATAGCAAAAGATCAGGTCCAAATAATGGAAGAGTCTTTAACTTTTGCTGTAGCCTGCTGGAGATTTGGGGAAAATAAGGATTTGGCTCTAGCTGTAGAGCAAAATGGTGGGCATGGGGCAGAAATCTTAAAAAAATAGGTCCTGGCTGGGAGCCCTGCTGGGCGGCAAGTAGCCTGTCTGCATCTGCTGGTATGTGTGTATCCTGGGGCTGCAGGCTCTGAGTGGAAGCAGTAGTCCTCCTCTCTTGCCCAGTGTCTGGTCAGGCCTCATCAAAATCTCCTGGCTCTCCTTCTAATATGTCCAGATGGATTTATAAGAGATTAATCTAATCTTCCAGCTCTCCTTGTGTACAAGGCATGTCCGGCCTTAGCGAGGGATGACAGGAGGTGTCTTGAATGTCCCATGTGCCCCATGCTCTAGACCTTTATCTGTGTACTCTTTTTCCTGCCTATCTGTGTGCTCTTCCTCCTGCCTCGTTGCTGTTACTCCAGTGCTGGTGGTCTCCACTGTCCAAGCAGTTGTGGACCCCAGTAAATGGATTTTGCTGCCTGCCTTCTCTTTCCACAGCACAGATTCAGCTGATGGAGTCTCTGGGGTAGCCTGGCCAGCCCTGTTCTCGGTGCTCCCTGCCCATTGCTACACCTCTGGCCACACCGTGGCTGTGTGGATCTAGCGATGCACATGCCTTTTTTTACTTTCCTTTCCCCAGGGTGGCTCAATAATGTGAGAAGAGAGATATGGGATCACTGGAGCACATTGTCCAGTGAGAATACCAGCTTTGCTCCTTCTTTGTATTGTAGCTACAGTCTTTGAAGCCAGAGCAGAGGCAGTGAGACCTTCTTCTCATCCTGGTGTGTATGACCAAAGTGGAAAAATGTAAGGGTAAATCAGTGTCCCACCACCTCACAAACTTCAGCTGGAAGATTTGAGCTGTGGGATGGCTCATATATCACAGGCTAGACATTATGGTAAATGGAGAGATGTCAGCTCTAACTTTTGGCATAGATATCTGAATAAAATTTCAGTCAAGGAAAACTGATGGTCTTATATTTTTCCTATGGACTCCTGTATTCTAGATCTTCAAAGTGGTAGAAATTAGAGTTTGTAAAATTTGATTGCGAAATCAAGGACCCAAGGACAGAAAGGCATATTCAACATACACAGAAGATATTGATTAAATCCCATCTAGCCACAGTATAGGTGCTCAAATGCACCTGTCTTTGAGCCCTGACATAGCTGAGAAGCTGAAGGGATTCAGAGCAGAGACCAATCAAAGCCTTCTGCCCTGCTCACATCAGGTGCTCATAGATGTAAGGATAAAACAGAAGTCCACAGGCAGGAAAGGGTTCACTTCCCAAAGAGACTCATAGCAAGTCTGAAATTACAACTAGAAGTTTTTGGCTTCAGTGCCAAACCTAAATTTATTTGACGAAAAAATATGAATTGATTAGACTGCAGTTAATTAGATTTCAATTGAAAACTTCTATCAGAGAAGGGAAATTAGGCAGCTTTTGAATTTGACAAAAACATATTGGCTTTGTGTCATTAGAAAAATACTGCCTTGGTATTTTTCATGAATGATTTCAGAATAGTTTTTAAATACCATTTCTTGGCTGCTAATTTTCAGCAAATAGAAGTTAGAAGCCAAGATTAGGAAAGTTAATAAGTATTTAATAAAGGTATAAGGAGATGTAAATATGAAGAGGTAAATGGTAAAGTTTGAACTGTTTTAATAACGGATTTCATTGAATGTAACTGCAAGGTAGCAGCTAGCCAGGCACTGCATAAGTACATTATCTTGGGTTACACGTGCAGCAGCAGAAGTCTGAATTTTCTAGACTCCTTACATGGCTTTCATATCCTCACTATGTTTGTTTTAGATAGTCTTAGCTTTATTCCTCCATCCTGCTGGTCAGTCTGCTCTCCTGTGCCCGGCACAGAGCCACGCTGGCCGTGCATTTCTGCTGTTGGACAACGAGCACTGCTCTTGTCGAGTGCCAAAGGCAGATCCAAGCCCACTCTCGAGCTCACAGGTGCAGAGGGCAAATTCAGTGCCAAGCTGTAGCTGATGAAGCTGTTCTGGTGTTGTGGAGGCCTCACGAGCATTGAAGGTTTCCATGCCCCCTTGTCCCTGTGTACTCGCTGTCTGCTCCAGTGGCTTGACCTGGGACAGAGGTACACGATTCCAGGCACCTTCTGGACAGGGTCAGCATGCTAACAGATTGCTCACTTGTGCCCTGCCGTAGCTTGCTCTCATCTCTGTTTAACTCCAGGTCCTTTGGGTGTTCAGCTGAGCAGTTTTACCTAGATGGAAAAATACAAAGGAAATACAAGGGGCAAATGGAAAAACTGGGAATTAAGAAGAAAGATTAAAATGAGAGGTGGAAATGTTGCAGGCAGGTGCACATCAGAGGGATGTAAAGAGGCAGGGAGCAGGTGGGATGCCTTGAGAGTGGGGAGGGAGGCACAGCTCAGGTGGAGAGGTGTTCCCTGCCAGGCATCCCCCTGCTTCTGCAGGATGAATCCCATGCATGCAGCCAGTGCCCCTGTCCCATTTCCAACCCTGTCAGTGTGCCCAACATGCATTAGTCTTGAGCTGTGTGGTGTGAGGACACTGCGTGTGCCAATCCCCTCTCCTTCCAGAAGAGTTTCACGTGGAAAGTTTTGAAGAAGAAAACCTCTAGCAAGGGAAGAAGAATTACTGTAAATATTCAATTATCTTGACAGCTCAGTGCTCAAATTCCATCACAGATGAGAAGTTTGTCTGATTTAGCATCATTTAAGCTTCTGAACCTGTCCCTCCTCTCACCCACTCACACAAGAGGCCGCAAAATACTTTAGTGGTGCCAGAAATGAACTGCTGTTTCCCTCAGAAGAGATGCATTTCACCCTGTTTCCCATAAAGGGAAAGGATTCACATCACAACCAGTACAGACTTTTTTTTTTTCTTTCTTCCCCTTCCCACATCCTAGACTTTGTCTAACTGCCCCAGATCTTAAAGAATTTATGGTGTTTACTAACAAGACATGCTTTAAGCAGTCAAGAGAGGAGAACAAGATAAAGGGTAGTCAGATCATGGAGGCTGCCCTTGCTCATGGCACTGAGCTGCTACAAAGCAAGCACAAGGAGCCTGGGAATCTCCTGGAGTTCAATAGGTGGCAACCATTTTGTACTAGCTGTAACACTACCTTGCTCTTGGTTTACACGCAGCAAACGCAGGGTTCTGCAGGTTGCTGGTGTGATAAGGGTCCAACACCTACCTGCCTGAAAGTCCAACTAAGCACAGTACACCTGACCCACCACCACACAATCTCTGGACACAGGAAATGTGAACCTCCTGACATAAACCTGCTGCCAGCTTCTGACTCATCACAAAAAGTGATCAGTCCTTTTGACTCTGTGTCAACCTGATGTCACCTCCACGTATGGCATTAGGAGATGGGGTACAGCCCAAACCCAGAGTGGGTTAAGTGTCCACGGTTTCTAGGCTGTAGGGAGCAGGGCTGGCTGCAGAATGACAATAACAAAAAGAGCTGGGCTAGCAACCCCTGAAATGCTGCAGATGCCTGGAGACTCCAGCAGTGAGTCACTTAGAGATCCTATTTAATTAGAGAATGGAGGCAACATTTGGATTTATCTGTTTTACCTACACAGAAGATGGGTGGATTTTTGGTAACCAATGGAGTTTCACTGCACCTTGCTCATCTGCATGGTGTGGGCATGCTACCATTGCACAAAGAGAGATGTGAACATAAGTGAAATAATCACCAGGAATGAAAGGGCAAAACAGAGAGGCCCTAATGCAAAATTACACTGGAATTGCATTGAAGTTGTTTGGATACAATCTGCATGACTACAACAGTCACATCTCATCTGCAGGGATTTAAGCATCCTGGATTTCTCTGTTATTACAGCCGAGACCAGCAGGCCTCAGGAAGAACCATAGGCAGAAGGGGTCTGTTAATCGAGCCGAAGCCCTGGGGCCTCCTAGGGCTGAGTTCATTTTTGTTACAACTTGCTCTCTAAAAGATTTAGTGGTTGCCCTTTTCTAACCCATCCTTGGAAACAGCCTGCTGTTTTCCCTGGCAGTGTGATTGTTCAGCTTTTTTTTGTCAGGCTACACTGGAATGTAATGGCAGGAAATCTGTGAATCTGTGGCCACTGAGGGCTGCAGGAGGCTGGCTTGCTGCTGTCTGAACTGCAGAGCTGAGTTAAGGCAGCATTTGTCTTATGCTGAAAGGAGCCATGGTCACTACTTTGACGATTAATAATTTTCTAGTGACACACGCACTGTACTACATAGGAGGCAAACTCATTCCAGCTAGGAGAGGGCAGTGATGTGCACCTGGTTAAGGTTACTCACGTGCTGTAGCCACAAGAGGGCAAAACCCAAATGGTTTGTAAGCATTTTAAAATTAATTTTGCATGGTTAAGGCTAAGAAAAGATGTCACCTCTGCCCACTGGTTTCATGTCAGTCCTAGCCCTGTGCTTTTCCCCTCTGCTTGGTTTCTCTGAGGGCCGCAGTGTTCTTCAGGACTTCTCATTTGGCTCCTTGCAGTTCAGAAAAAAACACTTTTTGAAATTAGATGTATTTTCAGCCAACAGCTTACTTGGCATTTGACTCTGTTTCGGGTTGTTCTGCTACTGCTCAAAAATATTTTATTTCTTTTTGCCTTCAGAGGCAACCCAGTTCTCTTAGGAGATGAGTGTTTTTAGGTGAGGAAAGGAAGTTCAGTGGGACTTCACCAAGCTTGGAGGCTTTTATGTTTCTGTGCATATGCATACCCCCACAACAGACTGCAGCGTGGGGGCTCCTTCAGTCAGGAAGCTGCCTCTGTGAACAGGCACGTCCTGGGAGCAATACAACTCTGTCTGTAGTGTGCTTTGCCTATAACTGTAGCTCCAAAGCTTCAGCAGATCTGTCTAATTCTGGAGCAACAACATGCTGATGAGACGATCTTGCTTTCTTTGGAGCAAGGTTGGTCAGTGCTTGCTCAAGGCCCTTTTACTGTGTGCCTTTGCACCGCACAGGGATGTCCTGTAGTCATGTCCATGCATTTATATCTCTGTGTGTTCCTCCTCCTCTCATACCTGCTTCCCAATTTCATCTAACTGAATCCAAAGCCTCTGTCTATCACTAATTCTTTTTGTAGGCTAGTTGAACATTTCTGCTTGGTTTGGGGTCAGGGCTTTTTTTGGGGGTGGGAATATTTTGATTATCTGCATGAAATCCCTTGTCTCTTCTTCTGCACTTGGTATACATGGAACTGACAGCTCTAGGGAGGTAAATGAATGCCACTGCATTTCAGAGGAAGAATTATTTCATGCAATTACCCTAAAAGTGCATGAGAGAACAGACTGAGAGGAATGAGGGAGAGAAAGAAAGAGAGCATGAGAGAGGATAATCACAACACTTCGACAGGTTTACCCCATCGTGTTTGAAAATCTATCACTCTGACAAGTCCCCTTTGTGAAAGGTGTAGACAGATAACCAGGCATTAGCTCTTCAAGGTCCTCTTGAATGCAAGATAATCAATAGAAGGATCAGCCCACTGGTCCGTTTCACTCAACGCCTCTCCCTTTTTTTACACATTGGCTGTACCCCATTTCCCTCTCAGTGTCTCACTTTAGCTCTGTCATTCAATTCTCAGTGATTCCTGGTCAGGGGGATTTGGGTCAACTTTAGGTTGACTTGTGGGTCTTTCTGTATAAATTATAATGTTTTTGTTCTGAGAAAGGATGCTGTAATAAAAGGCTGTCTCCTCAATCCCTCTCTGTCTCTTCAGTCTTGTTAAAAGGCCAAGAAAAAGAGAACTCTTTGTAATTTTGTTATTCATGTCTGAGAAGAGATTCAGTAGAAACAGTTTCTGTCCTAACTGCTGCTGTTTCACCTGCCAACTTTGTCACCCTCTTGATCTTATCTGCCCATCAGGGTTACCCAAGGGAAGCTGGTGACAACAGCCCATGTCTTCCTGGAGGCCTCGTGCACCTCTGTTCATGAAAACATGAAAGATGCTTTGAGGTCCTCATGTGGAAATTGCTGGCCAGGATAAATTATCAGTCTAATAGTTTCCTGCCATGCTTTCAAGGAGACAGGACATTTGCCATGCTGGGTGAGGAGAGAACGCTGGGCTAAGCATTGCTGGGCCAGGTCACTTTCTGTCATCTGCACCTGCTGCTCTTGCAGCAAAGCCAATGCATTAGTCACAACTATTTGCACTTTGAGGTTATTTAGAGCACATGTTGGGTTAGGAGAGCTAAGGTCTAGCATATGTCCCAAAATTAGGCTTTCCCCTTTCAGCTGGTGTCAGGAAGGAGTAATTCACAGCCACGGGGGAAGCCTTTCCACCTAGTCGAAGCAGTTAGTGCTTTAAGTTAGAGGGTTTGTTTCTGAGTGAGATAAAGCAGGTCAGCTGAAGCTGCCTCCCGGGACCGTATCCTGCAGTGGAAGATGAGGGGAAGACAGGGAGCAGCCTTGTGTGCTGCAGGTAACTCCCAACAAAACTGGCCACACAGCTCCTGTCCTGCTGGCCTCATGTGCAATGGCCATCCCACATGCATGCCCTGGCCAGGAGTGCTAGGATGAAGCTCATCCTAACTTCCAGAAACTCTTCAATGAAGAAATGATAAATCTGTGGCTCGAGACAAAATTCTGGATTCTTTTAAACTTCCTTTTTCTCTCCTTTTTCTCTCTCTCCCCCTCTCTTTCCCCTTCTGCAGGATGGTGGAGTACTCCCTGGATCTCCAAAACATTAACTTGTCTGCAATCCGTACTGTCCGTGTCCTGAGACCCCTGAAAGCTATCAACCGTGTGCCTAGTAAGTCGCACTTCCCTCTCGCACCTCTCAGCTCGGCTTGTGGGGAGGACATGATCGATAAGGCTGCGTGTGGTGGTGTTGTCCCAGCAGGGTTCGGGTACAAAATGAACAGAGCCTTCTGTAGGGTGCGTGCAGGCTTTTCCCGTCACAGGGCAGAGAGGTATTGTTGGATGGGCAGGAGAACAACAGTCTCCCAGCTTATCTTCCCTGGTCATCCTTTGTGCATGACCATGTTGATGGAGCTTCAGGAACTGAAGGTGGACAATATGCAGCAAATGAAGTGTTTTTTCATTCTCCTAATGAAGGACACCACAGGTTTAATGATGTCTGTGGCCTCAAAAAGGCCTGTGTGTGAGGTCTGGAGAAGGATGAGCTTCAGGAAGCAGGGAGAATTAGTTTGCTCAGGCTTTTACAGGCCTTCCAGATCCTCTCATCTGAAAAATTTTCATGCCACTACAGGTTAGGGGCATGTAGCACTGACTTATTTTTCTTTCCTTGTCGCTTTGTGCTTTGTACTATCTCCTTTGTGCCAGCTATCCCCTCTGTGAGCTGCTGTGTATGAGCCAGGCCTGGGGCTGCCAGGGCTGTGCCTGAGCCTGGCTGTGTCAGCCTTGGGAGACTTTAGGCATTTCTTCTGCAAGTTTTTCAGTCTTACAGAATGGCAGGAAGTCTTTTTGCTGTTCTCCATAATCTCCCTGATCAGGCTTTCTGCAGTAGCTAAGACCTTGCCAGAGCTCTTCTAATCCTTCTCTCAAGCTCAGATGCTCCTTTTTCTTTTCCAGACCTGAGAAAGTTTGCACAGTTGACCTCCTAGTCTGCATCATATGTTTTTCCTTGTGCCAAAGTCATTTTCATGATGTCACCCATTTCTTGAACGTGCTATGGAGATGGCTTTCAGAGACTCTGGCTCCAAGCAAAGCCCTTCTATAAAGGGACCTTGTCCCTCTTCCTGGATGTGTTTTTATCTTTGAACAGAAGGTGCTAAAAGGTGTGGAGGAGAAACTGAGGCACAGTCCCATGTGCCCAATGTGGCAGGAGGGAACTAGGCAAAAGAGCAACCGGTTGGGGCACTGAGAGAACAGCCAGGAGTGTAACAGGTCCATCATGGGATGATAAAGACGAGGTTCAAGAGAAGCTTTTGGCTATTCCCTGTCAGCAAAGCAACTCCCCCAGTCTGTCTCCATCTCTCTACTACTTTGAGAGACTGATCCCTGTTATGAGGGTAGACTTAACCTCGGAGGCAAATGGAAATATCTGGCATGACATCCAATTAACTCTTACAGGTGGCTGCCATTTTAATTGCTGGACAAAGGTGGTCAGGAGGAGAGCTTGCCTGGCAGAAACTTGAGGCTTTCTATTACTCTTATTTATCTCCTGGAACAGCCAGAGCTGTCCCAGGGAGGAACAGTGTGAGCCACATCAGAACTGACCCACCAGGGACCTGCTCTATCCATGCAGAGGCACCAGAGATGCTTTCCATCATCTTTCCTGACCTTTGCAGAGCAGATGCCATTGCATTTCCCCTGGCTGCCCCTGCCCTGACGCTGCCTGTTTGCTCTTTTCATCAGTTTAGAACTTTACCTGTATGAAATTGATGCTGTTTTAATTTCCACTCTGTGGTTAAACCTTTATGTATTTTTCTTGCTACATAAATCTGTGGTTATATGCAGAGAATGTTTAGGGAGAAAGACATCCTGCCATTAATTAAAACAAAAAAAAAAAAAAAAGGAAGAAACTGGATTCCCTAGGAGAGGAAGCATTGACTTGAGGGCTGAAAACTAGTGAAGAGGCTGTAAACAAAGGCATGTGATAAATGGGAATGAGCTGCATTAGAAGAAGGTGCCTAGTGGGGTACAACAAACATAATTAATGGGACCTTTGGCCACAAATCTTTTTTTAATGTCTTTTTAAAGTTCTTCATTACTAATCTGAAGCAAGAGGAAAGTCTATTAGTGAGATGTACTGATGATCCTAAGCTGGAGGTGTTGCAGGTGCTACCAAAGAAAGTGGGAAATAGGACAGCAGGAGGCAGAGGGAGGTTGAGGTCATGGCTGTGAGTGTGGGATGTCTGGGGAGAGGCAAGGAGTGGGGGTGGTTAACCCCAAAGGCAAGTATTCAGCCATGTTCAAAAGGCTGTGATGGGACAGGGTGGCCTGGCATTCACCTTGGGCATTTCAAAGGCTTCCACACGGACGCTCAGGTAGGGACTGATTTTCACAGAGCAGTCTGGCTGTGTGGACTGAATAATGGCATTTTGTGATCAGGAGAATGGACAAAATTATTAGGAACCTGACTGATTAGAGCAGGAGTGGAAGAGTGCTCAAGTGGTCTGTCAGGTAGATTATTTAGTGTCCAAAGAATTCTACTAATCTGCCAGTGTTTGAAAAGTCCACATACTTATGTGAGAAACTTCTGGAGAAGTTTGAGAAAAAATTCATACTACATGAAGAAAGAAAAAAAAAAAAGGTAATAACAGAGAATTAGGAGAGAGGAAATTCAGAAGGAATTTCTAAGGAAACAGTAGCAACATGGCAGAGGAAAAAATTAAATAAACTTATTTTATATTCTTGGCAGGTGAGCAAGGCTGAAATTTAAATGCCCAAATTGGATATGTCCAAATTCTGCTTATGCATGCTCATTCCTGACATGCTACTGAAAGCCTTCCCTCACAGTGACACTCCTGAGGTTTTGAAACAATATCCCACAAGGAGCTGGCAAATTCTATTTGCCAGCGCTGTACTCATTATCTGTGCTATAAAGGATGCACGTAAGCATGTAAAGTCTCTCTGAATCATGACAGAAGAAGAAAGGGCATCCAGTGCAACCAAAAGGTGGTAAATGTCCATGAAAAATTACAGTTTGTAGTTAGGCTGTAAAACTTGCTGCCATAGGATGTGGCACTGTGCAAGTAAAGGAAGTAAAATGGGATTTTCCAAGGGATGCCCCATCCCTGGAAGTGTTCAAGGTCAGTTTGAATGGGGCTTTGGGGAACTGGACTGGTGGAAGGTGTTCTTGTCCATGGCAGGGAGGTTGGAAGTAGATCATCTTCAGTGTCCCTTCCAAACCATTCTATGAGAGCTCACATGGAGACACTTCTAGATTTCAAACCTCCTTTGGGGTTAGAGCTGATCTTTAGCTACCTGTTATCAGCAATTGATTGCATTTCTTGCAATTCTCAGCAAAATGCGCTACTGCCCATTTCAGGTTTCCTGTCTGAAGCAGTCTGTGGTTCTGCCCCGCCAGATCACTCCTCCATTCTCATGTCATCTTTGGAGTGTACTAGGGGAAACATGAGGCACCCTGGTCTTGTAATATGTATCACACCTTCATTAACATTCCCTCTTATCTCTTGCATTCCTGACTACAACCCCGGGAATTCTGCCTTTCGAGGTTATGTTTGAAAACACAGGAAATGAAAAATCAGAGATTGGTCTGGTCCTACTGCCATGTGATTCAATTCCATGGCAAGTGTGACAAGCCTTTCAAGTCACTGAAGAAGTGTAAAGAGTAAAGAAATACCCTCCAGGCCTCTGTCAGAGGTAGTTGCTTTCTGCTCTGGGCATGTCTGTGTCCTGGTCTTCGGGTGAAATTCCACATCCATTTGTTGTTATCCTTTTGTGACTGTGTGGCAGGTTGTTGGGTGAAATATTGCTCTTTTTGCTGGCTCTTTTTGGTTCCTTCTTCTCAAGGCAAGGCACAAGGTTGGGGACAGAGGCTGGTTTTGTTTTATTTTTGCCTGCTTTTGAGCATTGAGTCTGTGATCATTTCTGATAATTTGAATTTCTTGCTCTTCTTTTATTAAGTTTTCTTGACATTGAAGAAGGAAATGTTTCTTCATTTTACTCTTTATTGTTGCATTGGTCTTATGCAAAGAAGAGCCCCTTGCATTTTGTTTGATGTCTGCCAGTTTCCACTTAGAATTTAGTAGCTGATTCATCATTTGGAAGCAGTTTTCTTCAGCTGAGCACACTGTATGGAAGTGAAGGAATCTATTGCAGAGCAATTTTACAGAGTAGAAAGTGTATATATGTGCTAATACTTTGTATGTAAGTGCAGTGATACTTATGTGGAGTTTACAAGTATTAGAAAAATAATATTCTATTCTTATTACTAGGTGTGCCAGAAATAAAATTTCAGATTTGTGGGAAGTTCTGCTTTTTCTAAATGTGTTTTTTTCAATCAGAACAAAAATAATCTCTTCCCATCCATTTTAATACAGCTTTGTGCTGCCTAATTTTAGGTGGTTTGTTTCATTTGATGTTTTTTCCTATACTAGATCCTGACAAAAAAGTTAAAGAATCAGAAATCCTCAATCATGCTATTCTACTATAAAAATGCTTTCCTCTCTTCTTGTCCTCCTTTTCTTTTTACTAAATGTTTTAATAACTACTGCATTGTTTTTATTTCAATCAAATAGCTTTTTTTTTTAGTACAAGTGCTGTGTATTAAAATCTTGGTCTAGTTCCATTTTTCTTTATTAATGATTGTAATTATAGTAGCTCCATGGGTCCAAATAGACTGGAGTTTTCTACTTTTCTTCTACAGATCTCAAAGATATAAGCCACAGCTTGTTATTTTTAGTCTTTCTTATGCTTCACACCAGGTTAGTGGGACCCAGTGAGTGTCACCAGCAGACTCAGGAATACAACTGACATCTCCTAACTCTTAGCTCTGCATTCATCTCAGCAGACCAAAGCACCAATATAAAAATAATCTGAAGCATCTGAGTGCTGAAATGTGAAAAGCAGATGTTTAACCTGTATATGCCTGCTTTAAATCTGTATTCCACACCAAGCTACCTGCGCTTGGCGCTGTAACAGTGCCTGAAACAGAGTAATCTGGCTACGAACCCCGCACTTGGCATGGGGGAAAAGCGATGACATTTACTTCTCTAAATGTGTTTTTGAAGAACTAATTTCACTGATGAGCGTGTGTGAAATGAGCTTCTGACTGAGATATATTAGGCTGTAAAACAGTCTCATTTACAGCTAGATCAGACAAAAACCAAGCACATTTGACAGGCACAGTCCTGCCCCAGCAGTTGGAAATGCAAACGGATTATGAAATTCCTCTTCTAAGTGCCCCCCACGGGGTCTTTGCTTCAGTGTTTTTGCAAGAAGACTTGCTTGTTCTCTTCCAACACTGATTCCCTTTCAAAAATGTACTCTTTCAAATGACTCTTTTGGAAGTACATTTTTTCCCCCTCTCAGCTTTATGTGTGACGCAATAGCTGAAACTCAGATACTGTTGATTTTTCCAAATATTTAAACTTACCTAACTCACAGTTCTTTGTGTGAGGTGCTCTGTAAATATTTATTGTCACATCTCAGTGACAAACAAAGCACACTAACCATGTGCAAATGTGTACACACACAGATTTATCCACATACAGCCTGAGCAGGCTAGCAAGGGCACAGGACTAATGTTCTCTTGCAGCACCCATGCAAAAAAGTTAAGAGGTCACAAAGCCCTTTTCATTCCCTGGGCAGGCTGTGTGACTGAAATGTATTTAAAGGTGAAGGTTCCAGCTTTTTGTAGGCTCTGTCCCAGACAGGTGGGCAGGGAAAGGATGCAGAAAAGCTGACAGGAAATGGACTTGACCAACTGGGTCAAGTCCAGTCTATGTCCTCCCTTCCCAACCAAATGGAGCAAAGCACTGAATCCAGCAATGTGATTTATGCCTAGACATGTCATCAAAGGATGCTTTTCCTCCAAGAGGGAGACAGATCAGAGTTGGAACTGTACTCAGAGCTGCACTATCCTGTATGTGCAACTCTTTACCAAGTCAGTCAAGCCCTAAATTAGATGGGCATGCTCAGGATAAAGGCAAATCGTGTGAAGAGGAGCAGAGCAGAATGAGGATCAACAGAGATGAGAACAGAGAAGAAGGAGGGCTGGAAAGAGAAATGCACAGGAGGCAAGTGGTAGAGTTTGCCAGGCACAGCACACAAAGGCCTGATGCACCTCTGTGAGTAGGATAAGGCAGAGAAGTGGGGTGGAGGAAATCAAACCCGATACAAAGCCAAGGGGACAGTATAAAGAAGATCCATTGACTCATAAATGTGCTGAGTGGGTTTGCAAATCAATGCTTCTCTGGAGCTTTTTAACAAGCCAATTGGTCTGTAACCAGAGCCACATGCTGTAGTGCTGGAGGAAGCCTTCACAGAAGCCTAGAACGGCTTGGGTTGGAAGGGTCCTTAAATATCATCTCGTTCCAACCCCCCAGCTCTGGGCAGGGACACCTTCCACTAGAGCAGGCTCCTCAGAACCCCATTCAGCCTGGCCTTGAACGCTTCCAGGGAGGAGGCATTCACAATTTCTCTGGATGTTCCAGTGCCTCATAACTCACAGTTAACAATTTTTTCCTGTACTTAATCTAAGTCTTCAGTCACTGAAGACAGGCTCCAATTTTATTTACTTGTTGTCTGATCTCAGTACTGTTTTTCATGTGGATTCCAAGTGTGCAGTGTATTGCCAGGTGTTTAACTGGGTAATCAAAGTAAAGTTCGGAAAAAAACCCCAGAGCATAATGAAAATTATATTTCTTTGTTAATGTAGCATCATGGCAGGAGCTGGGAAACACTGAAATGCAGGAAATAGAGACCTAGAAATGCTTTGTTTTGTACCATATATTACTTAGTTTCTATTTTTTGTGGTCACAGATCATGGGAGAAAGTAATATTTCCTTCTCTTAACCAGTCCACTTAATTTCACTATTATTAGCAAGTATTCAAAAGTCACAAATTGTGTGCTTGTGGGTTTTTCAGATGTCTTTAAAGCCATGAAATTTGAAAAAGGAAAAGGAAAAACAGTCACAGATGATATTTATTTTTCCCATGGCTTTCAGACCTTTAGACCTGTGACTCATGTATTTTTTTTCCACCCATAGTAGTGGAGAATAGAAACTTCTCTCTTTTTTTTTTTTTTTTCTTTTTGCTGTAATCTGAGATTTTCAACTCATAGCAAGATTTCACACCTGAAGGTTTCTCCCATGCATCCCAAGACTGACGATAAAAATCACAAGAGTGTGTAATAGCACTTCAGAATTTGTGTTACTGGAAGTAAAGCAAGCCTGGAAAAAACCAAACCAAAACATTACAGAATAAGTCATAGAAAGACCTTTGATGGAATTTTTATTTCTCCCTTCTCCTGTAGGGGAACCTGCAGAGCCAGAATTTTAAAAAATGCTTAGTGCCTCACAGCTCCCATTGTGACAATTCTTCTGCCTGTTCAAACAAGCTCAGCCTCCAGTGTACACAGTGCTCACGAAAGCCCAGCCATGTATTTTGCTGCCTAAATGGGAGCTGAGCTGTTTTGCAAAATCTGTCCCATGGGACCTATCAAGCAATGGATACCATGGAAATGTGAGCAATAATGACAGTGTATTATGGGGTGAATGATACTGTCATATTACAGTAATGCAAATTAAACTTTGTGTGTGTGGGCAAGGCAATTTACAATCATAACCTTAAATTTCTCTATCTTTGTGTATTTTAGGACCGATTCTCCTGTTCACACTCATTTCACGTAACGTCATGTCATTGCCTGCAGTAGAAAGAAACATGATTCATGCTAGTGACAGCAAGAGGAAATTAGCCCTGTTAAATCTTTACCAGAAGTTGCATTAACGCTGTTTTACATAATATTTTGCATTCTTCTGTCCCACTTAGACAGCACCAGAGATGTGTAAAGAACTTAAGGATATTTATAGAATGGAGGCAAGTGGCTTGCAGCCACAGCACTGGAGTTGACTTTTGTCCCTGGTGTTGGGTGGCTCCCGCAATTCTGAAAGAAAAGCTGGCGCTCTATGTTTTTAATAGACTGCTCACTGAAAGTGAATGCAGTCATCATTGCAGTGATAAATAGGGAAAAAATGAGATGATCAGTGAATGAACTACTGCAGCAGGTGGTAGTAGGTGTTGCTTATTAGATGTTCAGTATTACAAAAAAGAACAGAATGACAGAAATCCCCCAGAGAGACACCTCTCTAAGAAATAATCTGACACCTGTCATCACTCTCCAAGACAAGGTTGCTTAACAGCTCAAAGCTTGCAAGGGGATAACGGCAAGAGAGTGAAGAAGAAGGCTGTTGACTGGGACCTTTGCCTGCATCCATTTCTGCTCATGTCATGGATTATGTGGCTACCAACCATGCTATGGTGGCCCATACTGAATGTGACTGCCTGGGGAGGAGGAGTTTTCTGTTGTTATCCATGAACCTTAGCTGGGCTTACAGCATTCATCATAAGGTGCAGCCTGCTGCAGAGCTTGTGTGTCTCCTTCTTTTTGGATGACAGAACAGCTTGATCTGGGGCCACTCTTTTTCCAGGAATGTCAGCACTTAGGTGTCAAGGTAAATGCTCTGGATTCTGCTCTCTTTCTTGAGGCCACTGCAACCCTGGGGTCAGGTCTGCAATTAGGAGGCTTCACTTGTGAGCTTGGTTCTTCCATCCCCTGGCAGCACCACCTGAGCTCCCTTTGGCAGCCTGATGAGCACTGTGGCTCTGCAGTGCCTGTGTGTTTATTTGCTCCACTTCCCCTCCAAGGAAAACAGCTTATCTCTGGTTTCATTTGCACTCTGTTTTTGGTGGTTGTTTTAGCTGAACGTCTGTTGGGAAGTGGTTTTAGTGGTGCATTTTTTCTCCCTTCTCTTTTTTGTGCTTATGACCTGACCTGCTTCGTGTCTTGCTCTCTGACTGAAAAGAGGTGAGGTCTGTGTTAGTCCTGGATCCCAAGGGAATTGTTTCTAGAGCCTTGGAGCAAGCTTAAAGAGAGTTTTTTTCTCTTATATGAGTGTACCTAAACCTACTCTGGAAAGCTCTGTTGGTCCAGCAGGGTGAAGCTCTGGCCAACAAGTTTTTTTTCTGGAGTTTTAGTCTCTCTTTTGGCTACCTCAGGCTCAAGCTGAAAAGTACTTTGAAGGTAAGGACTAGGGGCACTTAATGTTTAAACTTGATTCAGTATTGTAAGGGAAGTCACTGTATGAAGATGAGGCTTGGTGCGCTCATGCTACTGAGAAAATGAACAACAGCTCTTTGTACTGGCTGAAGCTTTGTAAGTGCTGGAAATGTCATGTTTTGATACCTTCTGTGGTTACACTGAGGAGTGACAAAGATAATTTGAGGTTATGTCATCAACAGGCTGTGTAGGATGAGGTATCTGAGCCAGTCAGGGATGCTAGAAGGCTTTGCTTGTTGGTAAGGCAAGAGTGGGGAGTTGGTGAGGAACTTACCAATGCTATGGATCACGCTGACCATCTGCAAGTGCTAAACCCCCAACTCTAAATGTACCCTGCAAACGCACCCAGACCCTGACGAAGGGATTGATGGGAAGACTTTGCTTTTCTCTGAATGAGGCCAGTGTGTCTGGGACAGTTTTTCCTTAGCCGAAGAACTGGCTTAAGGTCTCTCAGTACCTCATACTGTCAACCGGACCTATCTTTCCACAGAGTTAATTTAATTTGGGTCTGCCCATCCATCTGATCGTGCTCTCTCTTGCCTTGGTGCAAAGCAGGTGGTGATGGCCTGCAATGCAACTTGAGGACAAAGCATCTGGAGCTGCACACTGGCTCTTCTAGCTGAACTCCTTTAGCCTGCACGTGTTGTTTGCAGAAGAGGCCTCAGTTAGGAGGAACGCAGCACAGGGAAAAGATCTGCGTGGCAAGGGAAGCTATGGGTTATAATATCAGTCAGCTTGGCAGTGTGTCTGCTGTTGGACCCACAGCTGATTGGTGTTTCCTGGCAGTAGTTTGGCCCAAGTTTGAGCTGATGTTTATGAACATAATGTGTGAAATGACAGCTAAGCCTCAGGTCAGCAAGAGATCACTGAGGACGGCCACAAGTTGGAGCACCAGCTTGCACTATGCACACAAACTGAGATTATTTTAACTACAGGGGTTGGCTGCAAAATTAAAGAAAAAGGTCTCTGTGTACTTTCTGCACAATCTATCTGCTGGAATGGTTCCTCAGTTCTGAAAATTTCCATAAAGAAGCATGCACAGGAAAATCCTGCCAACCACATGCTAGCTGGATGGACTGCCATGTGTCCTGGGGCAGGGGAGGAAGGAAAGAAGGCACGCTTGGACAAGCAGCCTGGCCGAGGGACATAATGACACTTCAGTCTCTGCATTCTGCAAAATGTCCTGCCAGCTACAGTCGCAAGTGCTGATGGGAAGGAGATTTGGTTTTGTTCCAGTTAAAATGACAATTGGTTGCTTGGTCCACGATGCAGCTGAGACAGGTGCTGAGAATTACATTCTCCTCCATCTGCTTTACCCCAAGCAAGGGAATGATTGCCTCAAACCACTATCTCCTTTTGACTTCACTTGTATTGGCTTTGCCCCTCACGCTATAGCTGGGGCGGATTGAAAGCCTCAGAGGTGAGCGAGATATAAGAAACCAGAAAGAACAGGGTTTCTCAGCCCCTCCTAAGCCTGTGCCCCGTTCGCATCCCAGAGTGATCAGCACTAGGGAGTGAATCAGCTCAGCTGTCGGTCCTCGCGCTTGGGAGGAGGCAGGCGGAGAGAAGGCGAAGTGGCAGCGCTGCCGGGCGGGGGATTCGGTGGCGTGCCCGGGCACACGTGCCCTGCACA
>VWPU01016042.1:0-13099 GCA_013398955.1 Callaeas wilsoni
CTTTTCCCTCCTCTGCCCAGGTGGGCAGGGCAGGGTGACCAACCAACTTTCATGGGTGCCTGGCGTTGGGCCAGTGTCAAACCATGACACAGGCTCTTCCATAAGATGAAGTACAGACCAACGTATATAAAACCACTGTGACTTTCTACAAATAGGCCACATCAGAACGGACTATTTTCTCTGACGGTCTGCAAAACTGCATTCAGGTAACAGGAATGAAAAGATTCCTCTGAGCCCAAGTGCAGGCTGAATGGCATCTCTCTACAGGAGGCTGCTTCTTGTTGCAGCCAGGTTAGGCAAAGGCTTTCTGTGGCTGAAGAAAACCTGAAAATCATTGCAGCTCACTGTACATACCTGAAAACAATAACAAAAACAGCCTAATGAGGCAGTGTGCTGGACAGTACCGCAATAGCAGGCATGAATGAAGGCTTGGGCTCTTTCCCACAGTATTCAGAGCCCTGCAAGTTAACTTACTACTTGCAAACACAAAGTTTTAACCTCCAGAGACTCCTATCGAAGACAGGGCACTAAGACTCAGGCTTTCCTTCAGATTAGGCAAGAGCACTGGAATGCTTAGCACCTTGCAGAACTGAGGTCTTCAGAAGAGGTGAAGCCCTGAAGCCATAGTAGGTGAGAGATTAGGAGAAGAGAGCAATAAAAAGAGCGTTTAATTTTGTTTTCCAAAATAGGTCACCCAAGACTCTTAGTCTCAAGTCAGACCTGGTATTCTGCTCATCATGCTGAGTGAACAGGTTGTTGCTCTCATCTACCACTGAGTGCTCTGCCATTTTTTTCCCTGTGTGGAACACTGTAGTGTTCCTTGGTGGAGAGTCAGGAAACCTACTACTATTGAAAATGCATTAGCCAACCTAGAATGTTTTAATAAAATTATGTGAGGCAGCAAAACCATACCAGTTACTGAAAAGCAATCCAAAACTTGCTGTATTCGTAATTGACAAAGAGCAAACTGTAATGCCTTTGGAATGAAAAAATAGATAACATCTCATTTCATCTGAATTATAGCATCTGATCTGCAACTGAAATCCTTCGACTCAAACAGATTTAAAACAAAAACTAAGTACCTAGTCTTTTAACATGACAGCAGGGTACTCTTTCTGTTCCATTAAGTGCATCTAATCGCAGTCCAAGGCTGCACAGGCTTCTTCATCAATATATAATTTGTTTTTCAAAGCATTCTGAAGAGAAAGAGAATGAGTCAGAGAAGACCAAAAGACATGCTGATTGATCCTCAAATCAGTACATTTTTAATGTTCACTTAGAAGAGGGAGTTTGAAGGCAGATACTGCATAATAAGCACTTCCTTTCTTGTTTATTTTTCTAGAGAAATACCTGATCTGACTCAGAGCAGCACCAATAAAAAGAAAGGTGAAACAAACAAACAAAAAACTAACTGTTTAAAGTATTTTTTACACTGTTTGGAAATATTTCATTAAAAAAATTTTTTTTCATCTTTGACAGAAACAGAAGGATAGGGCAATTCCAGACCTCAACCGAAAGGAGACAAATAAAAGTAATAAAAACAAGGGGTAAGAAAAAGTTAACACAAATAATCACAGTATTAGCCTTTCCCTCAATGACATTAACTCAAAGCATAAACCATCCCAGTTTGTTCTCATCTTCAAGTATCTCCTTTATCGGAGGATTTGCTGCTTCAACTGTTCTATTAAAAATGCTTTGAGAGAAACTGCCCTTGAAACTATTTATTTATACTCTATCTATACTGCAGTTAAATCAGTGCACAAAACAGTGTTCATGGAACACTGGTAAATTCCTGATTTAACTCTGAATTAGGTATTATTGATACTAGTCTTACCTTAAAGAAGAACTTAGAAGGGCTGATTTAGACAAAATTGTCTGCCTCAGATAGGTCTACACTAATCTTCTAGATAATTTCCCATTATCTTAAAAGAAGAAAAATACTTTTTTTCATTTTGAACTTGCCATTCAGGAACTGATCCAAACATCTAGTTTATTTTCCTGCTTATAACAGCAGGAAACAGTGAATGTGCCAAAAGACTGAAAGAATCTCAAACCAGGAAAGCATTATAACCTGCATGAATCTCATTCTAATCTCTCAGACTGGTGTAAACTCAGAAATGTGGAGCTTCATTTATCTGACAGTTGCCTCCTGTTATGATTACCCCAGGCAAATTATTACTCCTGTATATATTCAATACTTTGAAGCATAATTATACTTTCTAATATAGCCATATATGGGTATCAGTTTCTTGTGTCAGCATTAAATTAACCATTATTATGGATTTCTCGTGACAGTGAGCTCCATTGTTCATATAGATGTTAACAATACAAAGTGTAAAAAAAGGGAGTTAACAGAAAATTTATGATAGAGAGAAGATACAGTGTCCTTACCAGGGCCTCCTGTATGTTCATCTGAAGTTCCAAACATCTGAATGGCAATATTTAGGTAAAATACTTATTACATTGAATACACAGAATCTTGTTTCCACCAGGTGTTGCATTATGTAATGCACAGTACATCCGTACCATGTTGTTGAATATTGTGAGCTAGACTTCTAAAGTAAGAATAAATGTACCAGCTTAAATGTGATCAGCAATACACCTTTCACAAAAGAGGCAAATTGACCATCCAAGTACAAAATTTATTACAGCTTTGTAAAATTGCTTCCGAATGTGAAATGCACATGGAGAAAGTATTGAAATACTGAAGTGATGAAATTTTGGTTGATTGAATAAATAAATGTATAAGGACAGCATAGGTTGGTGAACTAAATTTCTAGTTTTATGCAAATTCTTTGCTTCTGCTTTCATTTCTACTAACTTCATTCTACAAAAATAACTAAAACCAAATAATTCTCTTTAAATATGCAAACTGAAAGTGGAGATTAAACCTTTATATGAAGTTTTATTTAAAGCTTTATAAAACTGGAATTTTCTTCCTGGTCAGCAACAACTAAGTCCAAGATCCTACTGCATTAGGTCTTCTATTGATGTATTCTTATAATACATCCATACGTAATTAAAAATATCACCTGTCTTGCATTTATCCTCTAAACTTACTTATTATAGAACGTTCAATCGAGTAATACTTCCCTTTTCTCTTTTAAAAGGACGTCTGCTGGTCTCTGGGGTTTTTTTGCTAATCCTTTTATTGTTTATTCTATCTTGAAAAATGAAACATATCCATTCAGTGAACTTCACTGAACATATTTTCGTTATATTCAAATATTTTCCTCCAGGTCTCCTCTACCTTTTTTTTTTTAGTTATAATTTTGAGCTATTTCTAGAGGTGGGCTTTGTATACTGAGTGCTAACACTAGCAATTTAGTGTGAGTCTCCCAGAAATGCCTGCAGTCACATACACACTTCATAATACTTACAGAATTAGAATTGTTATGACATGAATTATTAAATTATTGAACAGATATTATGAATGAAACTGTCTTACATTTGCAAGATTTTCATTGGATCAGAAGTTAGGTCCAATGGCTGATCTGTGAGCAAAACCTTTCTCTGCTCCTGTGTGTGGAAGGCAACAAATGTGTGAAGTCATCAGATAGTTTACTTCTTGTATGCAAATGCTTTTTATAAAAACACTGAAAAGTAATAAGCATAGCTGCCTTACCACCAGTAATCATACTAATTTTTAACAGGCTTTGAAGAAATGTACTTATACCGCTGCAATTCGGTCTCAATATTTTTCATTGACTTGTAATTTAAAAAGCACCAGAAAGACCCAAAACTACTTCATAGAGATAGCCCATTTTATATGAATTTTTAAAAATGGACCTGAAAGTTTCCAAAGGTATTTAGCTGGCTAGCTTGTGTTCTTGCTCATAATGAGAAGTGAAGTGCAGGTAGATGTGAGGAACCAACCTAACTTTGATTTTTGCCTCAACGTTATTCAAAGATTACCAGAGGAGTAGGGGAAGGGGCTGGACACATGCTGGCAGCCATTTCATGTCTCACATGGAATGGGCAGTCAGTATCCATGAGCAGGACAGAGACAAGAACACTGTGCCCTCTAGAAAGGCTCTCCAACTGCTGGGCAGAAAGTTTCCACCAACGGACTGCAGTCGAACACTTGACTGGCCAGTGGTCTTCTGCCAGTGAGCAGACCATAGGAGGAGCTGGGGGTCATAAAAGTAACTGCATCACAAGCTGTGAGGCTCAGCGCTTGGGTTGCTGACTTCTCTTTGCTGACTGACCACCCGAGACCGCCAAGCCTCATGCCTAACCTGTGTCCTGCCCTACCACTTCTTCTACCTCATCTGCTTCAGCCTTTGCTTGTCCTACCTCCCTGCATTCCTGCCCGATGCCCCTATCTGCTTTGTCTGCGCCTACCTCGTTCCCGCCTGAGCCACCTGCTTCCAACCCTGCTTTGCCAACCCAGCCCGCTGCCGCAATCCCGCTGCAACCCTGGCCAGGGTTCTGCACTCCTGCCCAAGCACTCCCTCGCCTTGTGTCTGGCCACCTGTTGACGCAGGAGCTGTGCCTTCGAAGCTGCACCTCTCTGGCAGCTGTGCAGGCTTCCCCCAGCAGGCAGCATGCACACTCCCTGCCGTCAATGGCGCACTCCAAAATTCTGGTGGTAACACCCACATTTTCTCTCTCTCTCTTCCCTCTCTCTTTGTCCCCTCTCTATTCCTTTTCCTTTCCTTCTTTTCTGCCTTTTCTATTCTTTAGCAGGGCAACGCACGTTTCGTTACCAGTGAACAGTGCTCAGATATATTTGCCTTGTTTGTGCTTAACTTTGTCCTAGAAAATTCTTTTGTAAAAGAACCTTCCAAAGTTTCCCACTGTGGAACGTGACAGTAGGATAATTTTTATATTTCAGTGCTGAAAGAGAGAATACAAAGAGGGCAGAGTTATAATATAGACTGAACAGCCATCTGATGACAGAATTTAAAATAAATATTTCCAGAGAGAATAGATTCCTTGGATTAGAGGGTAAGGAACAAAAGCCAAACCCAGCTTTCCTACCTTGAGGAAAACTTCACAAGTTGTTTAGTATTAATCACAGAATCATTGAGATGATCCAGTCCACCCATCTGCCCAGCACTGCCCCTGTAACCCCTAAACCACCAAATCATATCACCCAGTGCCAGATGCCTCTTGAACACCTCCAAGGATAGTCACTCAACCACCTCCCTGGGTTACCTATTGCAATGCCTGACCAGCTGAATGGTGAAAATATTTTTTCTGGGATCTGATCTGAATCTCCCCTGTCTCAGCTTTAGGCTATTTTCNTCACTGTAGGCACAGCAGAAAAGTCCGCCCCCCACATCACTATACTCCCCCTTCAGGCAGTTGTTGAGAGCGACTAAGACTCCTCTTCTTGAGACTAAACACTCCCAGCTCCCTCAGCCATTCCTCATAAGACATGTTTTTTAGGCCCTTCTCCTCAGTGCCCTTCTCTGGACTCACTCCAGCACCTCAATGTCTTTCTTGGAGTGAGGGGCCTGGAAGTGGGGGGCCTGGAAGTGAGGGGCCCAAAAGCGAGTGCAGTAGTCTAGAACCACCCCACCAATGCTGAACACAGGGGGGATGATCACTTCTCTAGTCCTGCTGGCCACACTACTCCTGCCATTGGCCTTCTTGGCCACCTGGGTACCCACTTGCTCATGTTCACCTACTATTAACCAGCACTCCCAAGTCCTTTTCTGCTGAGCAGCTCTCAAGCCTATCACCCACGAGCCTGTAACACTGCCTGGGGTTGCGCTGTCCCATGTGCAGGATCTGGTACTTCATTTCACTTAAACTCATTGCCCCTAGTCCACTGATTTGAGTCAGTCCAGGTCTCTCTGTTACCCTTGAGTAGAACAACACTCCCACCCAACTTGGTGCTGTGTGCAAATTCATTGAAGTGCACTCAATCTCCACATCCAGATCATGCTGTCATGCCTGTTTTTCCCCTAGTTTCCTCCTCTCTCCTGAGCGTATAGAGCCTTGGACACACCCCAGTGTGTTGCAGCTATAAACATCTGGGGTTTATTAGGTCTTTCCTGAGCAATTATTCCAAAGGTGCTCTCTAAGGCCTTCCAAGAGATTCTGAGCCTTGGGGGTGCTGCACATGTAAGTCATGAATATTTCCTTCTCAGAAGAGCTGCTCAGCTAAAAGGTCACCCATGTTAAGTCTTAGCTGTGGGAACTGTGAGGAGCCAATTTAGTTTTGATTTAGCCAATTTAGTTTTGATTTGTCTCAACCTTGGCTGTCAGAGGCATGTGGGGGAACGAGTGCACACGTGCCACTTGCAGGAGGCAGCTAGGAGGTGGAGGAAACTTTGCCTTTGGGGACACCTCTCATGAGGCAGTCAGTAGGAGACACTGTACTCCCCAGAGTGGCTTCTCCAATTAGATAGCAAAAGGTATCTACCAATGGATGGCAGAGGAAGGTTGGACTGGACCAATGTTCTCCTGTCCGCAGGCAGACTTTGGGAGGGGCTAGGGGGTATAAAAACTAACTGCTACTGGCTGGCTGGCTGGCTGCTGCTCGCTTGCTGGCTTGCTCACTCCTTTGACCTGGCCCTAGCCTATTTTGTTTGTCCCCTTTGCCCTGGCCCCAGCCTGTCTTTTGAGCTCCTGCTCACCCTCATGCTTGTCCTGGCTCTCTGTGTCCCTGTGTCCAACTCCGCCCGCCTCTGAGCCAGCCTGCTACTGCAATCCTTGCCATGACCCTGTCTAGTGTTCTGGACTCCTGCCTGAGCATCCACTCACCACATGTCCTGTTGTCCATCACTGCGGGAGCCAGGCCTGAGAAGCATTTCACCCTCTTATCTGTAACTGCTGTGGTAATAAAATGTGTGTCCTCTCAAAAAGTGTTTTCCTTGCAGCAGTTTGGGACTCTCTATGGTGTGGCCCTTTCTGGAAGCATTCTGCCCCCCTTGCTGTAACTCTTTGTGTGTAGCTGCTTTGGTAGTTTAAGGGGTGTCCTCTCAGGAAGCGTTTGGGGCATTTTGGGGAATTTTTACAGTGTGGCCCTTCCTGGGAAATATAATGCCCCATCTCTGAAGCTAATTGGCTTGGCGCTGTAAGATGTGTCCTCCTGGGGAGCACTATTCGGGGCTCTTGGAAGTACTTACAGTGTCACCCTCCTCAGGAAGCTGTTTTGCCCCTTCTTTCAGTGTTCAAGGTGTGACCCTCCGCCCAAAAAAGCTACCTTTTGTGTGTTTCTGGGGGGTGCTTAGTTCAGAAACACAAACAATGAGCACACGCGCTGTAATGGGAGAGTGGAGCCGAGACCCGTCTGCCACCTTGATTTCCTGAAGACTTTTAGAGCCAGACCCTCAGTGCCTGGATTAGAGTGGGCTAGGGATCACTGGCACAAAGTATTACAGACTGGGTCTCAGCTTTGCAGTCAAAAGTGAGGCCTAAGCCCGGGAAGAGGAAGGCAACTGTGTGTGTGGTGTTGGAGGTGGCTCTGACAGCCGCTATGCAAGAGAGGACTGCCCTACGTTGCCAGGATACAAAAGCAATCAAGTCCCTGCAAGCGCTGGTGCAGTCCCTGCAGGTCCGTAACCTGCAGGGAAAGCTAGAGGACAAAAGAGTGCATAATGACAACTTGCAGCAGGTTTTGGGGGATGTTTTAGCAAAGGATACTGCTGGTCCCAGAGTTGCTGGTCCCGTGGCTGCCAGTCCTGGAGCCACCTGTCCTGCAGCCACCACAGCGTTCCCTGATGACATCACAGCTGGAGCTGTCGCTCCCATGTATCCTGAAAGAGAACTCGCAGTGACGCACACGCTGAAGCCGCAGTCTGCGTTCACTCCTTAATAAAAACTGAACACCCATATGTGAACGATCGGGATCAAGCCTCCTTCATGACAACTAAAGAGGTGCTGTTCACAGCAGAGTTAGCTAAACTGAAAGAGGAATTCAGTCACCACCTCCATGAAACCAAACCTGAATATGTGTGGTGTGTCTCTTTAAGTGGTGGAGACCAGCTCTTATTCAGTGAGAAGGAGGCAATGGGTTACTGGGGTCCTGGTGTTTTCCTCACCACTGGAGACCACTGGGCGCCGTCATCTCTGACGCAGAGGGCTGCATATTGGGCTGGTGGTCTAACTCCCTGGGAAGAGGAGATCCCCTCACTATAGAAGAGACTACTGACCAGCTACTGGAGACCGTCCAGAAGCAGCCTGTCTGCCGATGGATGTACAAACTAGTCCCTTCCCAAGAATCCCTATGATGCTTATGGTAGATGCCGAGAGAATGACTCCTCTAATTCATGGGCTTCCCAAATCTCTAAACCCAGTTGGTATTCAATTGCAGGGAAGGATACAGGCCCCCTTAGAAAAGGTCACTGCTGCACTGCAAGGTACAACATCCTGCCCTGCAGGGGATGCCCTGACCTACGGAGGCAAGGTGTGGACCTGGGGGGATGTCACCCAGGAATTAATTAATTTGGGGCAAAAATACGTCCCCATAAAAGCAGCTGTGAGCAGACTGGGGACTCGTGGTGTGGCATACACATCTCAGCCCAAGGCTATCACCCAGAATTTCCCCCTGATCCAATCAAGGGGGATGGGATCACCTGCTCACTAGACAATCTGTGTGAAGGGCCGGGGGAAGGGAATCCCGAAAAGGGTGATGGACGGGCTCTCCTCGGACCTACTGGAAAAGGTGGTGACAGAATGGCTGGACAAAACATCTGAGAAGTGAAACAAGACCCCTAGCACATGCCCCCAATCAATCTAGGTGGGGAAGAAGGCGTGCCAGTAAAACCAAAGCAGGTAAACTAAAAGCCCTGTTTCCCTTAGGTGGATGGGGGAACGGAGGCTGGATGTATGTTAGGCAACTCACTGATAACGGCTTCAGAGACATATTAACAGCAGCTGCCAGACCTAAAAAACAACTACTAACATTCTTAGTTGTCACTGGAGCTCAGATATCCCCTCTGATTAAGCAGGATGCTGCCACTTGTGGAGTCATCCCATCTAAACAGCCCTTGCTTATATTAAATGCATTGCGGGTGTCACAATTAGTAGCCAGTGCTGCAGTCAATCTAATACTACCTGGGAGAAAACAAGTGTCACAGTTACTATGGCAATAGAGGAGTTTCCCCTAAGCTTACTGGGTCTGGATGTTTTGAAGGGGAGAACGTGGTATGACAACCTGGGGCAACAGTGGTTCTTTGGATCCACTAAGCACCAAATCAGATTGCTACAGATGCCCCCAGGTCTTCCCCCTTCAAAACTCACAAATGTTAAACCATATCCATTGCCTTTGGGAGCCCGAGAGGGAACTACCCCAGTGCTGGAGGATTTGAAAAAATGAGAAATTGTTATTCCTGCTCATTCACCATTCAACTCCCCAGTGTGGCCAGTGAGAAAACAAAATGGTAAATGGAGACTGACTAGATTATCTCCACCTCAGTGCCAACCCAGATCCTTTGACAGCAGCTGTACCTAACATTGCTGAGCTCATAGCCACCATCCAATAGCAGGCATGTGGGGTCATGGCCACTATTGATATTAAAGATATGTTTTTTATGGTGCCTTTGCAGCCAAGGAATCGAGACTGCTTTTCCTTTATGTGAGATGGGCAGCAATTTACTTTTACTAGGCTTCGTCAGGGGTACAAGCATTCACCTACCCCAGCTCACCATGCTCTGGGAAAAGAATTGGAAAAAATACCAGTAAGAGAGGCAGTTAAAGTTTATCAATATATTGATGATATAATTATTGGAGGGAACCAGAAGGAGAAGGTTTGGACTACTTAAAGTGACATTATCACTCACTTTACTTAAAGTGACATTAGCACTCACTTAGAAGGTTTAGGGTTAGAGGTCCGTCCAGAGAAAATCCAAACTCCTTCAGAAGAAGTAAATTTTCTAGGAATTTGGTGGAAAGGAGGAATGACATGCATGCCCAAAGATACTCTTTCCAATTTGGAACAAGTTAAAATGCCAGAGACAAAGAAAGAATTACAGCAAGCCCTGGGAACACTTGTATTCTGGATAAAGCATATTCTGTATATTTCCATTATTGCCTGTACTCTTTTTGATCTGATAAGTAAAGGCTAATGCTGGGAACGGACTCCTCTCCATGAGGAAGCCCTGCAGCTGCTAGTGTTCGAAGCTGCAAACCATCAAGCACTGGGTCTTATACATCCTTCTGACCCTATAAAAATTGAATGGAGGTTTGCTCCATCTGGCTTATCGGTGCACCTATGGCAGACGGCACCTGAGGGGCTTCCTGGCACTTTGGATTCTACTGGAGGAACTTTAATGATGCAGATAAAAGATACACTGTGTGGGAAAAGCGCCTGTTTGTGGTCAGCCTGGGCCTGCAAGAAGCGGAGAGCACAATACGGTGCAAACCCATTGTACTGAGGGGACCCTTCAAGGTTATAAAAGCCAGTTCTAGCAGGGACACCTCTCCCTGATGGGGTGGCACAGGGAGCTTCAGTAAGGAAATGGTATGCACAAATAGAACTCTACATCTTTAAAGTAACAGAAGAGACTACCAAATTACTAACCACTCAGGAATGGAGCAGCTTAGGTCAAGAGGGTGACACACTTCACTCTCTCATAGCAGAAGTTGTACCACTGTTCTCCCCACACTTGAGAAATACATGGTTCACTGATGCCTTGGCCAAGTGGGAGGGCAAAGTGTGGAAGTACTGTGCAGTTGCCCTGCAAACAGATACTGAACAACTTGTCACCGAGGGCAAAGGTAATGCCCAGGTTGGAGAACTAGTGGCTCTGTGGAGTGTTTTTAAACACAAGTCTCTGTCCTCCTATCCTGTCTATATCTATACTGATTTCTTTGCTGTCTTCAAGGGCTGTACCAAATGGCTCCCCTTTTGGGAACAGAATGGGTGGGAAGTAAATGGAATTCTAGTTTGGCAAAAGGAAACGTGGCAGGACATCTTAACATTTGCTAAAAAACATGACTTCATGGTAGCGTGGATATCCACCCACCAAATGGGATGACCTGGCTGGCAGATGGAACAACAAAGTAGATTAATTGGCCAGACTTGCCCCACTACATCAGAAGGCAGTAGCCGACAACTGGGAACGCCTCCTAGAATGGCTGAATGTGAAGTGAAACCACACTGGGGCAAAAGACTTATACCTAGAGGCGCATGCCTGAGGTTGGCCTGTCACCAGGGAAAATTGCAGGACATGCATTTCAGCCTGTGAGGAATATGGAGTCTGACTCGAAAGACACCCCCTAGAAGAGCCTCCACCACATTTAAGAGAAGGATAAGGATTATGGGAGGCTTGGCACGTCGGACCTTTCAAGAGATCAGAAGGAAAAGAACATGTGTTAATAGGGATGGAAATAATTTCAGGATTCACCCAAGCCAGGGCTTTTGCCTGAGCCACAGGGGAAAACACTGTTAAGGCCCTGAAACAATGTCTTGGGATTTTCCCCAAACCCCAAACTATCTGACAATGGTACCCAATTTGCAGGTGAAGTGGTACAAGAGTAGGCTACCAAGGAGGGTATTCAGTGGGTGTTTCACACACCCTACTACCCCCAGGCAAATGGGATAGTTGAGAGGACAAATGGACTATTGAAAAGATATCTAAAACCTCAAACACCAGAATAGGCAAAATGATGAGGAGAAGCAGTGGCGCTTGTGAACAACAGAGTGGGAGTGAATGGTTGCCCCAAGGTTCATGCTTTTTGGCTACAAGCACCCACAACCCTGCCTGTTCGTACTAGCCTGGAACACTCCAGCAACGTATCCTTCTCTCCTGGACAGCCACTGCTGGCAGAACTCCCAACCATCAGAAAGGTACCATTAGTGCTCGATATCCCTTTGAACAAATACACCTGGAGGGCAAGAGATGCCTATAGAGAAGAGCACAAAATTAACACTCGATGAATTATTCCCTCATTTTGACATTACAGCTACTTTCTCAGCTTCGGAAGGCCCAAGAACCTGTCAGAGTTGCAAGGCAAAGGCCAGGAGACACTAGGCAGTCAGGCTATGTTGATGTTTTTACCCTGAATTGTTCCATGTTTAATCCATTTAATTCACCATGTTGTTGGGAAAATGGGTGCCATAGTTGGGACATCGACTGACAGTGTTAAATATGTAAGGCCGCTCTGCCACTTCACCCCTGAGAACTCTGCCTGCTGATCCAGCCCACCCTGCTGCCCCAACACAGCCCATTGTTGCAATCCTCGCTGTGATCCTGTCCCAGGTCCTGGACCTCCGGTCCAAGCACCCACTCACCGCACATCCCTTTGGCTGTCGCCGTGGAAGCTGCGCCTGTGAAGCTGCGTCTCTCCAAGAGCTGTTCAGGCTAGTTTAGTAGGCAGCCTATCAACTCCCCATCACGTGGTCGCTGACAGTACGCCCTGATCCACTGGTGGTAGCGTCGTCTTTTCCTCTCTGTCTCCCCTCTGTGTCTCTGTCTTTCTCTCTCTCTCCTCCCCCCCCATTCCTCTTCCATATTCATTCCTTCTTTTCTAACTTTCCCAGCCCTCTTTCATTTGGGTTAACTCCTATTTATTTTTGGTTTTTTGTTGCCAATAAACGGTTCTCAAATACAACGTTTGCCTCATTCAGCTTAGTTTAAATACTGACCATCTAATTCTAAAAGAACTCTTTGCTGTTTCCCTCGGTGGAAGGTGACTCTTGCCAGAATGCTGTCAGACAAAAATAGTACCAAAGAAAGACACATGCAGTTGGCTTTTTTTAATGCAGCCTTCATACAGGGCTTTTGGTGGGGGTTTCTGGGGAGCAAGACCTGAGTGCCTCTGCATTCCTTTTCACAGTGCTGCCTCCCGGAAGAGATCCACCCTCATCTATTATGCTCCTTCCATGCCTGTGCAGAATGAGAAAATTCAACAGAGGGAAAGTCCGGGAATTCACAGGCAACAGGAGAGCATTAGCGAGCAATGGCAGAGGAGCAAGGGCCTGAAAGTGATCTGAGTTCAAAGACTCCACTTTGTCATAGGATCACAGAGCCCCGTTTGATGTGAGGTTCCAGAGCCCCACTGTGCCCTTCAATGCTTCCTCTGGGCAACAATGCAGCAGCTGCAGCAGCAAGAACAACAGAATGTTGCGAGCAGGGAGGCTTGTGGTCTTCACCCGCTACCTCCTGCTCCTCTTTCTCGTGGCCCTGCAAGCCCAGAATGC